>CAUYRH010164159.1:0-61009 GCA_963574655.1 Perodicticus potto | reverse complement strand
TCGTGGGGTGCTGGCTTCATATACAATCTGAAATATTTTCATAAAACTATTTAACATAACCTTCATGGCATTTTCTTAGTTATTACATGAAGACATTTGTATTCTGCATTTAGTAAGTTTCACCTGTACCCTTCTAAGATGTACTATAGGTGTGGCCCCACCAATTACCCTACCTCCACCCAACCTCCCCTTTCCCCTCCCCTCCCTTACCTCTTTCCCCATATTCTTGTGCTATAATTGGGTTATAGCCTTCATATGAAAGCTATAGATTAGCTTCATAGTAGGGCTGAGTACATTGGATACTTTTTCTTCCATTCTTGAAATACTTTGCTAAGAAGAATATGTTCAGCTCCATCCATGTAAACATGAAAGAGGTAAAGTCTCCATCTTTCTTTAAGGCTGCATAGTATTCCATGGTATACATGTACCACAATTTATTAATCCATTCATGGGTCGATGGGCATTTGGGCTTCTTCTATGACTTAGCAATTATGAATTGGGCTGCAATAAACATTCTGGTGCAGATGTCTTTGTTAGAATGCACAATTAATTATTTTTAAATAAGGAAAATATATCAGGGCCACTCATGTTTATTTATGTATTTTCTACTACTGCTACTGTCAAAACTTCTAGCATCGCCGCCATAAACACACACACACACACACGCATCAGATTGGAAGAGGGCACAGAGCTTTTATAATGGAAGGCAGGCTACTACTACATTGGTTCTCTCTTGATTTTATAATTGCTTTTTACTCTGTTTTGTTTTACTTAAAAGAAAAATATCAGTTTTATGTAAAATTGTCATAATATCATTTCTTTTCTCTTCTTGTGTCATCTTTACAGTTCCTAGGATCCCCCAGAGGAAACTAGTGGCTGAGAGTTCAGAGTCTAGAAACAAATTATCTTCAAATCCTGGCTTGATCTCTTCCTGGCTGTGTAAGTAACTGGCTTTAAGTAACTTATCCAACATTTCTTTGCAGCAGTTTCTCATTGATGGGCTAGTATCACCTCATAGAGTTTGTGTGGCTGAAATGTCTGCAGAGTCTTTAGCAAGGTGACTGTATGGCATATAGGAAGAGCCATTCACATAGGCCATTAATGCTGTCAGCAGTAGTAGTGTCTGAGTTATTAATCCCCTTCTGCACAGTACTTACATGGGACTACGATGAAGAAAGGTAAAGATAGATTGATACATCAGTCTAAGCATCATGTACAAAACTTTGTGCGACATAGCGATGGCAATTTTATCACTTACTTTTGTAGTAAATGAAACGGTTCTATTTATGATAATAGCAAAACCAATATTTCCATTTGCAAATCACTGGATAGGTGGCGGGTGCTGTGTTCGTTTCTATATGTTAGTTCATAATTCATATGCAAACTTGCAAGGACAGCATTTTCATCTTAATTTTACAGTTGAGGAAACTGGGGTTGAGATAATTTTAAGTTGACTATCTGTGGTCCCTCAATACTGTGTAGCTAGTTCAAGCTTACGTGTTTCTACCTGCAGAGCTTGTACTGATTCTTCCATATCAAGGATCTCATTCTAGGAAGAATTTCTCATAGCCCAGTAGTATATGAAAATCTGTACTGTCTTTAAGAGGGTATAGGAGAAAAGTTAAAAGGCCAGCCTTCAGGAGCTGCCCCTTGGTTCTCTTTTGGTATTTTTCTGTAGTTTTAGAATGCACCAGATCACAGAACCTGGCCTCCATTTCCTCAACTCAACTTTGTATGTGTCTGTATATGTCTCACCTCACATTGATCAGATAAGCATAAAATAACCAAAATCATGTATAACTATTATGCAATTAAGGGAATACATAAATACTGTTTTAAAGAATTGTTATTGCTTTGATGTCTTTTAATGGAGTGTTGAATTCTTTCCTTTTGTAATTATACATATTCAAACAACCTTGTAAGTGGTAAAATATATGTATTGTTTCCACTTATATGAAATTGACATAATTAAACTATCAAAAACCTATATACCTTTTTTCTCTATTAGGAATGAGAACATTCCTAATGAGGGAACCTTACTGGGAGTCTTGTCCGAAAATACCCTGCTGACCAGTCAGCTTGGGCTAGTGATAAAGGCAGATAGTAATTATTTTGGATGGAGCAACTCCCTTTCTTCATTTTGCATACAATGGAAGGATTCTCCAAAGAAATAATAATATTTAGTACCTTTTTCATTTATTTAAACAGCTCATTTTATACATATATAGGATATTTTAATTTATTTCACAAGTATGATATATATATATAGATATAGATAGATAGATAGATAGATCCTCCAAAAAACCCTAAAAGAAATATACACAAAGAAGTATACATACAATTCTATACCCTAATACTTTAACTACTTCTGATTATTTTGTATATTATTTTCTACTTCCCACCTCGAAACATATCTAATTTCCTGCCTGGTTTATGAAAAAGCTTTGGATCATAGACATTTATCAACTCTGTGGAGAGCTTACTGGAGGCCAGACTCTGTTTGGCTTTGGGGAATATAGAGAGGATTTAGACATGTTCTCAGCACTTGATAGATTTACATACATTGATACAGGTGCATTCTCAGACAAAAATGTACAATACAAGAACAAAATCCAGACCTTTCTGGGCACATATTATTCAGGGATTAGGAAGTATGGGGCAGCAGCGCTGAATGGCTGGAATATACAAGGTGGCCATAAAGTTCGTGTGCAAACAGACAACTATTTTAAATTGTACATGACAGGAAATTTATGGTCACCAGTATACGGGTATTGGAGCCAGCAGGTAGATTTGCAGATGTCATCAAGGATCATGAGGATCAGTTGTGAAAGATATTATTACATGAAAGAGGTTGATAGTCCTATAGACATTAAGAATTCTTGTTTCATTATTATTTAATAATTATAATAAAATCATATTTTCACACTGTCCCACTTTGACACCTGGAGCAATGCTGGATTTGTCCAGGGATGACAGTGAAATTTACTACACATTTGAGAATATAACCATTTTGTTTATGATCCAATATTGGGACTATTGATGAACCACAGGCCAGCAAGCATTATTTTAAGTTAGGTTAGTTGGTGACAAACTAGAAAAAAGAAATGTTTGGAGTTGTAAGTTGTATCAGGCGCAACTTGGTGATTGGCAAAAAGAAAGTCTAAAAGTGTTTCGATTTTATTTAACACCTAGTTTTCTGAAAGTATAAGATAACATTATCTGATAGAGATACGGTTAAAAGGATTCTATGATCAATTAATTTCAAGAGAAGGGAAAAAAAGGAAAGTGTTGAACAAGAAATTAAATGGTAAATGTGAATGCCAGAGGGCCGAAGCACTTTATCTTAAAATTAAAGATCTCCAGAAAAGTTCAAAGGTTTGAAGTAGTAAGATCTTCTGTGCCAGTCAATAAGGATTGCCAAGGAGCAGGACCCAGAGCTAGAGGATGAGAACATGAGGACTGATCCTTGGAACTATAATATCATCTGATTGAACCCTCCAGTCTGGTGAAAAATGGCTCATTCCTCCCAAATAAAAGCTAGTGCCGCCCAACCACATCTATCTCTGGCCCAAGCTAAAAGATCATACAAAGGTCACTCCCTTTCAGACCCTTTTTGAGAGTCTGATCCTACATTTTCTCATTACAACTAAACCAATAACTAGGATTAAATCGTAATGTAATATGGCCAAGAAAATGCTGGACCTGGAGAATAAAAAGTACCATACCCTGGAGTGGCCTCCAGACCTAGACATTACCTGCCAATGTGAACCAAAGGAGTTCTTATGGGACTGGGTTCTGAGGGATCTGGATGGAGGAGGAAAGGGGATTGTGAATACAACTGGATAAGAATATTTTATAATTAAGTAGACTCCTAAAGGATTCCATATTTAACACCCTGGAAAGGACCAGGATGTGTGGTCACTAACACATTGCTAGGTAGGTCCATTCTCAGAAAGTGACAGTCTGTGCTAAGTAAAGCAGAAATGCCAGAATTCTGGGGCAAAGGACAAAAAAATGGATCAAAGATTAGAGGAAGATTTGTGTTACAGAGAATAGAATAAGTACGGCCAGAAAACAACCAGATGGCTGTGTTCTCTAATTGGTCTTGGAGGACATTATGTTACCAAGGAAATGATGGATGGGCTGGTGAGAGGGCACCAGCATGGCCAGAAGCTGTTTGCATAGAACCAGGCTCACTGATAGCAATGAGATGATAAACTCCCAACACAATAGGTGGGAGGTAGTGACTTGCCAGAGTCAGAAAAAAAGGCAGACAGAATTTTCACAATGAGCAGTAAGACTGGACTTGCAGTAAGAGTAGGCTGACCTGCAGAGAGCATGAAGATAGTTAATAAAGCTCGATTTCTGCAGGAAGGAAGGTTGTCAATCACCAATGGTATTGATTATTCTATACAAATGAAAGAAACCAAGAATCAATAATTAGGAGACTGAAGGAAAGTGTCTCAATGAATGGTCATAATTCTTTGCCCAGTTTCTAGATGAAGGCTAGTTGCCTGATCCCGAACTCTTGCAATGAAGGAAAGGCGAGGTCTTCAGGAAAAGGTTACCCACGTGGTATGTGCATACAGCATTGCTACTCCCAGAATTACCCTCAAGGGCCACTGCAATTTGCTAAGTTAACCAGACATGAGGAAAGTAGGAATGTCCAAACATAGAAAGAACTGTTGGATCCATTCCAGTCCCATATGTCACACTGGGGTAAGGTTAATCATGGGGGAAATCCTATGATAACCTCCTATGATCCTCACCCCTAGTCAAGACAGAAAATGCAAACAAAGCAGGAAGCGAGATGCCAGAAATTAAAGATTTACAAGATTCAGCAGAGAGACTTTTTATTATGTTGCTATTTATTTCACCAGTATGTATTGTGGAAAAAAATTAGTAGACAACTATAAACTCAACCAAACAGTAGTTTCAGCTCCACCTGCAATGATAAAGTAGTAGCTTTACTAGAGCAGATTAACATAATGTAAGGATTACATAACCTGTATCTGGCTATTAATCCACAGAATGCATCCTTTTTTTTATCCCTACCAGAAGGGAAACTCAAACTATTCTCATTTATGTAAAACATCCAATAGTATTAATTTATAGTCTTCTCCAAGGGCTGTATTAACTTCCCTACCTTCTTTCCCTACCTTCTTTCTCATAGTTCAAAGAGACCTGGACTATCTGATCATCCACAGAACATTACACTGGTTCATTGTGTTGATGAGCTCATATTATTGTATTGGATATGCAAGAAGTGACAATATAGCTGAGACCTGGGGAATACACATATACTCCAGAAGGAGAGGAACACACTCTACAAAAATTGAAGGGCATTGCTCATCAACGAGTTACTTAGGAGTATTGAACTTAGGAGTTCAGTGACTTGTGGCAGGCTAGGACATTCCCTCCAAAGTAAAGCACACACTATTCAACTCTCTTTCTTTTCTCAGCAAGGAGTGCAAAACACTTTTTAGGGCTCTTCTTGTTTTGATGGAAGCAAATGTCATTCCTGAGAGAATTGCACCGGCTTGTGTACGAGATCAGCAAACATGCTGCTGGCTTTGGTAGAAACCCAGAACGTGGAAAGCTGTGAGGCAGGATCCAGGTGCAGTTCACACAGCTCTGCTGTTTGCACCCTATGACCCTGTAGAACCTGTGTTACTAAAGTCGCCTAGAATGGCCAGTATGTCGTGTGGAATTTAAAACAAGTTCCAAATGGAGACTCCCAGTGGATATTCTTAGAGTTCCAGATAAGGCCATGCCAACTACAGCATAAAAGTACATGCTTCTCTAAAAGGTGCATTACTAGGCCTTGGTAAAAACAGAGATGGGTTCTGTCCCAACCTCTGAATCAGGGGAAAAGGAAGAATCTGGAGCGGTTTTTTGTGAGACGGAATTGAACAGGGCTTGAGTATGCAGCACGACCAGATTCCCTGACTTTACAGTATCCACCACAGTTGCACCAGGGCTTCTCCCTCAGCTCACGCCTGGGGCTACACAGGGAGAGGTGATCCTTAGGAACAACTGAAAGAAGGAACACTGCTTCTGCAAAATTAAAATGAACCTCATCATCAGAAGAATACAAATCAAAATCACCCTGAGATTTCACCTAACCCCAGTGACTACAGTCCACATCTCAAAGTCGCAAAGTCGTACATGTGGGTGCAAATGGGGAGAGAACGGAACACTTTTACTCTGCTGGTGGGACTGCAAACTAATACAGCCTTTTTAGAATGAAATATGGAGAATCCTCAAAGAACTCAACTTAGACCTCTCATTCGATCCTGCAACCACTTTACTAGGCATCTACCCAGAAGAAAATAAAACCTTTTTATCATGAGGACATTTGCACTAGACTGTTTATCGCAATTCAATTTACAGTTGCCAAGATGTGGAAACAACCTAAATGCTCATCAGCCCAGGAATGGATTAACAAACTGTGTGATATGTCTACAATGGAATATTATTCTGCCATTAAAAAGATTGAAACTTTACATCTTTTGTATTAACCTGGTTGGAGTTGAAACACATTCTTCTTAGTGAAGTCTCACAAGAATGGAAAAGCAATATTCAATGTACTCAATACTAATATAAAGCCAGTAGACGTTCTAATATATACCCACATAAGAGAAAAACTAATTTCAAGTTGAGGGGAGGGGGAATGAGGGAGGGGGAGAATGGAGGGGGATTGGTGTGCTCCCACTTAATGGGCACAGTGTAAGGATATATGGTGCACCTCTTGTGTGGGGAACACAGATACAAGAGGGATTCTACCTACCAAATGCAAACATTGGAATCTAGTTGTTTGCACCCTCACATTAACTTGAAACAAAAAAAAAAAATTAAAATGAACCAAGGCACATGGTATTGAGAGATAGCAAATAGTAAAAGCTCAAAGAAAGGTAGACATTTATTGCTGTCTGTTACTGTTTCAGCCACTAAGATTAAATATCTCTTGCCCCTTTAAAAATAAGTAGTTTTCTTCTTACATTTCTTTCTCAATTAGCAGCTTTACTTACTTCTCATTAGAGCAGGGTTCTCAACCTGTGGGTCACAACCAATGAAAATACATCCTGCATATCAGATATTTACATTACGACTCATAACAGTAGCAAGATTACAGTTACGAAGTAGCAACGAAAATAATTTTATGGTTGGAGGTCACCACAACATGAGGAACTGTATTAAAGGGTCACGGCATTAGGAAGGTTGAGAACCACTGCTTAGAGTATCAGAACACAATGCCCCAAACAGCAAAGTGTAAATTGCTGTTAGTGGCTCATGAGTCTCTGGAATGAACCAAGAAATTTTCTAAGGCCATGACACAGACCAAGACCACACATTACTAAGGGGCCGCATGCATTCCACAGTCCCTCCCCTACTTTACTAATGTGGGTTAGCTTTTGTCAAACTTTATATTCACAAACATGTTTCCTTGCTTTCCTCATTTCTTTTAGACAATGAAAATATCCATCAGTATTATAATTAATATTCTATTTCACTTACAAGCAAAAATATCATTTTTTGCATGAAAATATTTTATCTTTAAATTCTGATTTGACTTTCTTTTTCTTATCTTGCAACAACTGATTTTTAATGAGGTTTTCACTTTCCACTGAGAGCCCAAAGACTGTCTTGGATTACTGTTGTGGTTTTCTCAACATCCATTGGTCTGCCTTGGCTTTCAGAGAACTCTTTTATTTTTTTTGAGACAGAGTCTCTCCATGTTGCCCTTGGTAAATTACCATGGAGTGACAGTTCACAGCAACATCAAGCTCTTGGGTTTAAGTGGTTCTCTTGCCTCAGCTTCCCAAGTAGCTGGGACTACAGGCACCTACCACGATGCCCAGCTATATTTTTGTTGCAGTTGATTAGTTGGCCAGGGCCAGGTTCAAACCGGCTACCCTCTGTGTATGTGGCTGGTGCAGTAATCACTGTGCTACGGGTGCTGAGCCGAGAGAACTTTTGAGTTATGCGATTGTTGGCACCTTCATGGTATGGTTTGTTGAGACATTCCCTGCTTTACTATTGAATGAGAGAGTAATGAGGTAATGACGTTAACACCAGAAAGCACTTTGCAGTTTATACCCAGAAACGTTTTCAAGCTACCTAAAAATAAGAGGCTAAGAGGTTTCAGCCACATTTCCACAAAGATTTAGCATTTATATTTATAAAACCACTCCCTCAACAGCTTCAGTGGCGTGCGCGTGGAGCTCGGAGCTCAAGAATAACTTTCACTTGTACATCTCCAGAAAGGCTTAATGGATATGTTGGCCTCCTTGACAGCCACATCAGAAACTCCCCCAGGACTTGGAAAGGCCAGCAGGCTAGGAAACTCTACACTTAGAAAAAACAATTGAACATATAGAAGTTGCCCTTGCCACAGATCATTTTCCTCAAGACAGAATAATCCCTGGAGTGTGCTAGGTAAACAGCTTTATCAGAGGTTTTTGCTGAATTCTTCCTAGTCGGTGAGTAAATAATTGGTCCTACAAAACAGCTGTGTCACAGCAGTATATCTACACAAATAGATTAGCTCAATTCCCATCCTGAATCCCCACTGAATTTTATTTTATTTTTATTTTTTTTACTTTTGAAAAATATATCTAATATTCTTCCTGCTTTTAGTTTTGGTAGGATGTTTAGCTAATTTAATAATTTAAAATAAATTTTTGATCAAAAATTGTGTATAATCAGAAATTACAGTTAACTTGAGTAAGAAATTGAGTAATTTCTTCATGCAAACAAGTACTCATTTGGTTACTTATTGCCTCTTGAGCATTGTGCTATTTGCAGAGCATACAAAGATTTAGAACATCATATTCTGCCTTCAAGAAACTCATCATCCAGAAATAGTAACAATTAAACAGATATTTACAGTAGAGATAAGAGTTCTTAGGAGGAAATAGAACTTATCTAGGAGAATCTAGGAATGATCTGGAAGGAAATAAGCGCTGAACTAAGGTAAGAATTATTAAGAATAAGAAAGCAAAGAGAAGGGGGAGAGGGTGTTTAGCCATAGGTAAGAAACTGAGAGGTGAAAGAGATTTTGACACAGTGGGGAACATTACCTAGTTCAAGATCATGGCAAGATCATGGAGTTGATGGTCAAAATGGAGACAGTTACAGTTTATGGGGTGGTCAGCCTCAGGTAATGAAGGCACTGGCAGGGCTGGTCTATGCTTATAATTTACAGAGAGCAGCTGTTCTCTCTCCCAGCCATTAAGCTTTAAGAAATACGTATCATGACACAGAGAACGTTATCAGGAAAAGATGGCAGTGAAAGGGCTTTTGGTGCATCTCCCTCCCCTGTGAGGACATAGGCAGTCACTACATCACGTTCATCCTGCTTACAAGGAGCTTCTTGACATAAATAAGGGAGAATTTGGAGGTTGCTGCTGTCCACAACAACATGTAGGGGTAAGATCTGACCTGGAGAAACAAATTGTAGATATCAAAACTCATATTCCCAAGGCATCCATGACAATGAAAAGAAAACTGTCCTATCCAAGGTCTCAGAAGAGGCTTTAAAGCAGGAAAAAAAAAAAAAAAGCGTCTCTACAATTTCGAAAGGATGACCATGCTCTTGACGTCCTCACTGTTTGGATTTTTCGGGGTAATACATGCCAAAGTTTATTTGCAAAAGAATGAAATTAATATAAGGGAACACATTTGATACAGGACATATGTACATGCTCCATGTTTCAGGGCATGAGTGACACTTCAGTAGCCACTTAGAAAAGATACTAATTCCTCAAGGAATGAAATATCCCTCTGTAAATGCAGAGTGCACTCAGAACTGTTTAATAGAAAAAAAAAATCTAAAGCCATCTTCTAATTATAAAGAAGATAAACACACTTGTGATTAGGAATTATTTATGATGGTCTTATTAGACTTTAGACTTCCTATTGTTTATTCCAGAACCTTAACCTCTAACTTATCCTATCTGAGGATCAGCAAGGATCGAATAAACCACTATCATATATCTTGCTCCTGGATTGATGGAACTAGGGCATCAATTTTTGTTCCTAAGATGCTTTTAATAGGAAGGAGAGGGAACTGTTGGGTCATTAAGGGCACTGAGCAAAACCTTCAAATGTAGATTGAGTGAGATGAGGTGAATTATGGATATGGTTAATTCTTGGTTAACCTGATTAATGAATTACATGGGAGAGGGTAAAGGGCAAGGAGCAGGTTTGGGAGTCCAAAGACTTGCAACTAATATTTGTCCCTATCATTTACTTAGAATTAAAATGGGAAAGGTGCCATTTACAGCTGCTTATTTATCTAAAAAAAAAAACTTTATCTTAATAAAGATGCCTTGTTTATGTAGTGGTGTTATTAAACATAGCTATCTCCCAGGATTATAGTTGAGATCAAATGGAAAAATTGAAAGTACCATTGAAATGATGGTTATCTTTCCTATTGTCACTGTGATAACTGGTGTTTAAAGACTGATACAGTTATTTTAAAGACAAGCAAGTGCCATGGTGCCATTTTTGCATATGTTAAATTATCTTTAGCCATTAAAAAAAATGACTGGAGAAAGGGAGAGGAACAAAACCATTTGGTTATAAAAACAAAACACCATGATCTAATCAGTCACAGAGAGGTTTTTTTTTTTTTTTAGGTTAGAGTGCCAAGGCGTCAAAGCTCACAGCAAACTCAAAATTCTGGGTTCAGGCAATTCTTCTGCCTCAGCCTCCCAGGTAGCTGAGCCTATAAATGTCTACCATGACATCCAGTTAATTAGTCTTTTTTAGTAAAGAAAGGTTCTCACTCTTGCTCAGGCTGGTCTTGAAATTATGAGTGTGAACTCAGGCAGTCCACTGGCATTGACCTTCTAGAGTGCTAGGATTATAGGCATAAGCCACCGCACTTAACCTCATTCAAGGGAGATTAAAGTGATGGCTCTTGAAAATAATGAAAACAGAACTTGCAATAGGTAATATTTTTGCATTATTATGCATTCAGCCTGCTTCATTGGTAAATGGGTTGTTGTGTGCAAGGAGCTGCCAATGTTATCATTTCAGTGGAAGTTGTTTTAGTAGTAATATCAGTAGAAACCACACTAGCAATGCTAATAGTAATAACAATAGTATTTGAGTTTTTCTATATGCTGAGTGCTGTAGTAAATACTTTATATTCACAAGCTCATGTAAGCTTCAAAAAATTATGATGTAAGCAGTAAATTATGAAGCCAAGGCTCAGATAAATGGAATAGGGTAAGATTGCACAACAAGTTAATATTTGATGTAATCTGTACCTAGAACACTTTGATACCAAGCCTTATGCTATTATCGAATGTATTATTATTGCTGTTATCCAACATATTATTATTGCTTCTTAAATACTGACTTTGTTGAAACCAGGGAAGCTTTCTTGACATAATAATTATATCAATATCAATAAATTAAACTAATTTATTTGAATAGAAATCAATCAACATTCTGGATATTCAAATTTATAGAATATTGGGCAGTACCAGTAGCTCAGTAGCTACATACACTGAGTTTGGTGGGTGCCAGAAAAACATAACAAAACAAAACAAAACAGCTGGGCCTTTTGGCAAGCACCTGTAGTCCCAGCTACTTGGGAGGCTGAGGCAGGAGAATTGTTTAAGACCATGAGTTTGAGGTTGCTGTGAGCTGTGTCACCGTGGCACTCTACCCAGGATGACAGCTGGAGATGCTATCTCAAAAAAAAAAATTATAGAATATCATAGAATCTTAGAGCTAGGTGTAGTCTTTAGGTTCATCAGTCTGTTCATCTTTCTTATCTATTTGATTCTGGGACATACTTTAGATCATAGCTTTTGTAAAAAAAAAAAAAATTAATTTGAATGAACCAATATTGCTTTCTTGGAATAAGAGGACAGAGTATGAGTCATGTTAACACTGTTCCAACTTCTGTCTCCAGCTGTATGTAATGACTTACCCCGTGATTTTTTTTTCTTGACTTGTGCTTTGTAGACTAATACTCTCCCCTTTTTTCACAAATTCACATGAGTCAAGGTTGCCTTATGATAGAACTATCACAAGTGCAACATAAAATCCAACTTCTAACTCAGTTTATGAGTCCCCAAAGGCTATCCAGTGAATTGATATTATAGCTGGGGCTAGAATTTTTCTTATATAATGCCCCAACCTGAAATTGATGACATCTACTTCCTGAATTTGCTTTCTTTCATGTTAGTGTTTTGCTTTTAATTGTGCAAAATTTACCTTTTACTCATGGGCAAGTCAAATATCATGACAAATTTTCTAGATAGATGGAACTAGGGCAAAAAGCTTCAATAATTAAAACACGTGCCTCCCCCAACACACACACACTCTCACACAACCATTTCCTCTATGGAGACCTCTGGCATATGCACAGTGTGGCAAACCACACTCTGATTTGCCAGGAATTGACTGAGACTGATTCTATCTCATGAGCTACTTTAGGCAAATTTTCTATTACCACAAATGTCTGAGGTCTCAGCATCTTCTGGCTCTTTTTCTTGAACATGAGAATGAAGACACATTCACTGAGTTATTCAGTAGCTTTCTGACATGGGGATATATATTCACTTATTTGTCCTGCAGAGACTTCCTGCAATTCTAAGGAATCAGCCTTAGCCTTGCCTACGTCTATCAGCCATGATGAAGCATATTATATATTCATAATGTAGACTTTAATATGAGAATTTTATACAGGAGAATAGTAAGCCACCTGAAAACACTTATGGCTTTAAACCCTACTTTATTAGATTTGAAATTTTTCTGAGCCTATGTTTATCTCCAGCAGATCCGTTATATTTTCATGATTAATTATAATAGCTTTATTTCATGATTCAGTACATTTATAATAACATTTCTCACTCAAGATCATTCATCACCCAAGTGTGGAGGGACTGCATTCTTTTTCTAGCTTGTACTTTATCAATTTAGCATAGGAAATAATCTGATGATTTTTTACCTTCAGATGTATCTAGATAAGAAGTTGGACTCACAAAGTTTGTCTTCCTCAGTTTTACTGTGACATTAATGATGATCATAAGCACATTAACAATTTGAATTTTCTATTAAGTTAATTTTCTGATTGACAAATATATTTACATTAAACGCTTTAAAAATGACAGTTTATTTTACCATAGAATCTCACAAAGTAAATGTAAGCTGTGGGAAGTCACAAAGAGTAAATTATTTGTTGAATTTGGCCTATTTTCTGGTACATTTCCTTTCAGTTTTTTTTTCCTTTCTGTGTATATTTTCTGTAAACATATTAATGAAATGATGTAATTAGAAAGACTATAGAAAACTGCAAGATAAATATAAGATAATTAATTTGTTTTCTATACAAGCTACCAAAATGACTGATCTGAACAATAACCATATTGACTGTTGAGCTATTTTTTTAATCTAAGGGGAATAGGGCTTTAGTAAATCTTTAAAATGCTGGAAATTGAATAAGTACATGGATTTTCTTTTGATGTATCTACAGATTAGTCAGATTCTCAGTGAAGTTCATCACCTGCTACTGTATCATTAGTATAATAATTTATTTACCTGTGAAATGGAAGGGATTTGATTTTATTTCCTCTAACACCTATTTCAAGTTTTGATTTCTCGTCTTTCTTCCTAAGTAGTAATATACTGTTTGCTATTTCTTTAAAAAATTATTCACAGAAGGAAAATTATCTACACAAATGCAACTAGATGATTCCCAAATGGGGAAAATAAATACCCCAAATTCTCCTTCTCTGTTGGTGAGTTACTGAGCTCTAAGGTGTTGCAAAGGTTCTTTGTAGGGTGATCCTAATCCTTGAAGAAAAGGGGGTACGGGTGCATAATACACATAACACCACCAAGGTGGTCGTCAGAGTTAATTTGGAACTCTGAACTAACTAAGCCAGGTGGGAGGGAGTGACTTTTGCTTCTCAATAACGGAAAGGTCTAAGAGGAACTATAGTGGACCAGGAAGTAAAATCAGGAATTTTAGAATCATAGAAATAAAAATAATGAGTAATGGAACAAAGCACATGACAGTGCTACGGAAGAAGCAGTGTGGACTGCTGTGCCAGTTCCCCCGTGGGCAGATTGTGCAAACTTGCCTGGAGAGGCTGCTCCATCTCCTGGATCTAAGATTTCCTCCACTCTTCTATTTCTTACATACACAGGGCACTCTTTCTGACACAGTCAATTCAGATGGTTTTAAAAAATTAAAGCTGCCAAAATGTATGGGGAAAAAATGGAAATAAGTTTTTGAAAAGAATGAAAGAGATTAACCGAGGCGTTCACAATGAAGTTGGGCAAGCACCACTCCAAACAGAAAAAGAATGGATCACAAGTTACTAGTCAAGAGCAGAAAAACATTATTCACCAAGCATCAGTCCAAATGCTGATTCCTCTTTATCTATGGTAAGAAGTGGTACGTATCTTAGAGTGTTGTGGTCTTTCCACCACTGTGATGTGTCTCCATCAAGGAAGAAATGACTCCTATAAAACCAGCACCATTCACAGCATGAGCTCATGAAATACCAAGATTTAAGGCCTCTGAATGCTTTCTACAATTTCTGTCACCATGGAATGGATAATTACACTAAAATCATTAAAGTGAAGGAGACTGGCATGAAACATCAAAAGCAGATAAATTTCAAGTCTTAGCTCTTCTACTCAGAAGCTACACAGTTAAGTCTCTGTTCCTTCATGTGAAATGTGAGGATAGTGCCTTATTTGGGTTAATTCCAAGTTTATTGAGATGACAGGCATAGCAGAACTTCATGAATATTTTTATAAATGTTTAATCTCATACTTGCTCTAAAGTAAACAATTTGTCCCTGGGATTTGCAACATGCAGAGACCATTTAAAGGTTAGGTTTGCACTAAGTAAATGGATTTGTGCTCATATGGGAAGCAGCAGTGATTTTTCCCTTGGACATTGATCCCAGGGTACAGCTCGAGGTAGCCAAGTCTCCGGCTCCCAGTAAGAGGCCCATCAGAAAACTGCCGGGGCCTGACCCTCACTTAGTGTGAGATTGTTTCACCAGCATTCCTTTCACAGATCCTCAGGGCCAAAGGGACTGAGAACAGTTGGAAAGAGGCCGTAATTCCTCCGATGTGCCAGCAGCTCCCAGAGCCTGGCTATAGAGCAAACATCCATCCTCATGATCTGCATTATCTCGTGTGAAGAACACAGTTTAGCTTATGTAGGGGGGAAAAAATCACCGACATCAAAATAAATGAGATTCCCTCCTGCATGACTTTGGTGGCCCCAGGAATGGTTCACACATTACACGCACAGCTGTGCTTTAGGCCATTGATTAGGCTGCTCTTCCCAACATCAGGCACGGCCACAACACAGCATGGATGTGGCTGTCAACTTCACCAAGGTGGCAATAATTCCCCAGGACTCTCACGATATTTTCAATTCCAAAGCAGGCTCTACTTTTCAGCAGTGACTCAAAGGCCTGGTCCATTCATACCCTGCAATGATCCAGGTTCTCAACCTGAGGCGGGTGCTGGCCTTGAAAGCAGTGGTTGTGAACTCATTCCAAAAGTAATCCAGCTACTTCTCCACAGTCACCTTGGGGTAGGTCAATCTTGCTCAAGATCAGGACCAGCTTCTTGTTGCCTTCTGACCACAGGAAAGTCTTCTCCATTTGAAGCAGCAGCAGCCTAATGGGTCTCTGACATCTAAGACTTTAGAATCACATCAGAGTTTTCTATCACCTTATAGAATTCCTTGTAATAAGCCTTCCTTGTGGCCCCATCGTCCAGCTGAGAAAACATTTAATTCCTGCAAAACTTCCTCTGGTTGCTAGAAATCTTCCTTGGGTCTCAGGAAAGCCTGACAGTAGCTCTCCATGCTCTTGGTTTTTGTCTTTGTTGTTTGGGGGCAGCTTGCTGCTTCTCCTGCTTCTCCTCAACTCTCTTCTTTAATTCAGCCTCTCAATTATGATGATCACTGAGTGGACAAACTGGGGAGCCAAGGTTGCTTTAGAGGTTGCCGTCTTCTCATTTTGCTTCTTGCAGCCTTTGGAACATTTACCTGGGTGTGTGTGTGTGTACGCGTATGTGTCTGTGTGTGAGATTAAGATGACCAGCTTGAAAGCAGATAGGTTCAATCCACCTAAACAGAGAGGGTAGCACAACTCAGTTGGCCCAGGTAATGTGCTTGCACCTCTAGGCTCCCACTTCCAGATCCTAGATAGAAAACAAAATAACCAAAAAAAAAAAAAAAAAAAAACCAAAACAAGTGGGGTTTCATCAAACTAAAAACCAGAAGAGGAAAGGAAACAATCAACAAATGAAAATGAACCTTATGAAAATGGAAAGACTTTTTGACAAATCTCATTTAAAACTTCTTATCAATCCCCATATCTGATAAGGAGTTAACATTCCAAATGTTAACACAATTAACACAACAGAAGAACAACAACAACAGCAAAAACTAATAACCTGATTGAAAAATAAGCAAAGGAACTGAATAGACATTTTTCCAAAGACACATAAAAGGCTTCAAAATCACTAATCAACAGAAAAGTGTGAATCAAAACAAAAATGAGATAGCACTTCATATCTGTTAGGATAGCTGTTATCAAAAAGACAAAATATAATAAATGTTGGCAAGGCCGTGGGAAGAAAAGGAACCCTTGTACACTACTGGTAAGGATGTAAAGTGTTAGCCCCACTAGAGAAAATCGTATGGAAGTTCCTCAAAGAAATTAAATAGAACTACCATGTAATCCAGCCATCTAGGTACATAAAGAAAGGAAATAAAATCACTATTTCAGAGAGCCACCTGTACTTCTATACAAGTTGAAGCATTAGTCTTGAGAACCAAAATAGACAAATCACTTTCGGGTTGGATGAGTAAAAAAAAATGTAAGGCATACTTATTTATATAAAGACGATGTGAAGTGTACACACACATACTCTCACTCACACACTCAGACACTGGAATATTATTCAGCCGTAATTGGTGGATAAATAGATAAAGAAAATGTGATATACAAACACACAATGGAGGGCAGCACCGTGGCTCAGTGAGTAGGGCACTAGCCCCATATACCAAAGGTGGAGGGTTCAAACCCAGCCCCAGCCAACTGCAACAACAACAACAACAAACAAACAAACAAACAAAAAACACAATGGGGTACTATTCATCCTTAAGAAGAAGGAAATCTTGTCATTTGCAACATGGACCTGGAAGATGCAATCCTAAATGAAGTAAGCCAGACATAAAAGACAGATACTACATGAGCAAATGTGGATGTGAAAAAAGTCAAACTTATAGAAAGCAGAGAGTGGAAAGAATTATAATTACAAGGGATAAGAGTTGGAAATATGGGAAAATGCTGATCAAAAGGTACAAATTTTCAGATGTAAGATGAATAAATTCTGGGCATATATGGTACAATATAGGTGGTGATGAATGTGTTAATTTGATTGTGAAAAGATAAAAATCAAATCTTTATCTTGTACACCTTTAATATACCCACTTTTTATTTGTCAATTAAATATTTAAAAAAGAAAAAGGGATTTTTTTTCTCTCAATATAAATTTGGGGCCGTATATTATATTTTCTCATATAAAACAAAAGACTCAATCTTCCAATTTTCTCTAAGACTTCTTACGATACCATGTAGCATTTTTTTGGATACATTTTCTTAACTTTAAGTTTACTTGGAGTGTTGTATCAAATAGAGTTTAATTCCCAACCAACGTAATCCAATAGCTTCATTTCACTTGTATTGTTAGAGGAGTTAAGTGGACCGGTACCGACTACCTAAATATATTGGTTTTTATAAACAGTAAATCCAATTTCCTCTACAAGCACATCTCTGTAGGAAGAGCACAGACAGAGAAAAGATAGAGGTTACTAGATGCAACCTAAAAATATCAATTAAGTCCAATTATCTGCTCCTATTAGATAAAGAAAGAAAAATATATCATTAATTCACTTAAGTAAGTATAAATAATTGATTGTGCATATATTATGCAAATTTTTTTGCATTACTATTATCTATAATGTATAATATAATTAAACATACAAATTTACATGCACACATGTATATACTTAAACATACATGTATATTTAATTACATGTTTATTTAATTTGAATCATTCATATCATTACTTTTCTTTCCTTTTTTTTTTTTCAAGACAGAGTCTCACTTTGTCACCCTTGGTAGAGTGCGTGGCATCACAGCTCACAGTAACCTCAAACTCCTGGGCTCAGGCAATTCTCTTGCTTCAGCCTCTGGAATAACAATGCCCAGCTATTTTTAGAGACAGGGTCTTGCTTTTTGCTCAGGCTGATGTCGAACCTGTGAGCTCAAGCAATCTATTTGCCTCAGTCTCCCAGAGTTCTAGGATTACAAGCGTGAGCCACAGCACCCGGCATCATGTCATTACTTTTCAATTGTAAGATGTCAATGAAGCAAAGGAATGATGAGATTTACAGGTGACCCAAGTTTAGCCAAAATCAGCAGGTAGGGAAGTTCCTTCCTCCCAGTTCATAATGCCTCATACACATTGA
This sequence comes from Perodicticus potto, assembly GCA_963574655.1. NCBI lineage: Eukaryota > Metazoa > Chordata > Mammalia > Primates > Lorisidae > Perodicticus > Perodicticus potto. Next base: position 42,471 of record CAUYRH010164159.1, on the reverse strand, counting down.
CCCTAATAACTTGAGGAATTAGTTTAGCAGTGAAGAGAATATTGTGCTTGTTGATTTTTTTTCAATCCTGCAATTTTCCTATGGGTACATCAAAGTGTGTTTCTAAACAGAAGCGTCATATATTCAGACTTCAATACCTTAGAACTGGTGCAATTCAGATTAGTGGGTACTGGGTCTATCAGAACGAATTTAATTCTGCTACTTTCTGATTCCATCCTGTGACTCACTGGCTTAGCTCTCAAGACATTGATGAGTTGTCTTTGAGCCTCACATTTTTGTTTATTGAAGCCTAGAAATTCTGCTTTACTTACCTGATAGATCATGGAAGGTTTAAATGAGAAAGAGCTTTTGAATCGCAAAATACTACAAACACACACGTGCGCGCGCACACACACACACACACAAGCACAAAAGAAACCATTTTAAGGTTAAATTAAATACAAATAATGTAGCAAGTATAAATGAATATATTATGGCACTTCAGAGAAAAGCTATTTCCATCACTCTGGGAACATTGTTCTCACCCTACCAATAAATATGCTAATGAAAATCTTCATGAAGAGTTCACTAAACAAGGTGTTCTCTGTGGAACATTTTCCTGTACCATTTTGTTAACCAAATTCTAGTTATTGTGCCTGTTAAATATGGCTCAAAATTTATTTTTCTACCATTCAAAGCAACTGCCACTTTAATAATCTCAAATTAGTGAGCTAGTAATCACTTTCACTGCCTGACTGGACAAGCTTCTCATCAAGAAATCTGTGTCACGAACTCCTCGGTCTTTCAGAAACAACAAAAAGTAACCCTTCTGTGAATGTTTTGAACTTCATCTTTCTGTACGAAGTTACTTTAAGCAGACAACAGAACAGACAGAATAATGGTTTTATTTCATTCATATGTAAGCACTTAAGGGGCTCAAGGCCATGTCATTGTTATAACAAACACTCCTGTCTTAGCTTCCAGCTTGAGATCATTCGTTAGCATAGACAAGTAATTCAGTCAGTCTAAGGAAAGAATAAATGTGATGCTGAATTTTAGGTGTCAACTTGTCTGAGTTAAAGAATACCCAGATACCTGGTATACATTATTTCTTAGCAGGTCTATGATAGTAATTCCAGAAAAGATTTGCATTTAATCAGTAGACTAAGTAAAGATCGGACCTTGTCAATGTGGGTGGGCAGCATCTAATCCACTGAGCTCCCTGATAGGACAGAGGAAGAGAGGATTCTCTCTCTCTTCTGGAGGGAAGACATTTATCTTCTACCCTGAAATATCAGGACTCCAGGTTCTTGGGCCTTCAGACTTTTACCAGTGACCTCCCAAGTTCTTGGGCCTTTGGACTCAGACTGGGTTACACTATCAAATTCTCTAATTCTCCAGCTTGAAGATGGCATATAATGGTGCTTCTGAGCCTTCATAATTGAGTAAACTAATTTCCCAGATAAGTTTTTTCTTATCTATCTATCTGTTATTGGTTCTGTTTCCCTGAAGAACACTAATACAGCAAGTGAGCAAGTGTCCCTGGTACTTATTTGGTAAGCTTACAGTCAGGCTCTTCAAACTTCCTTGATCTTATCTTCTCAAGATTCTTTCCAAACATATTTCTAGAGATTACATGCTGCATTGTGGCTCAACAGGAAGGAAACAGAAAGTAGGTGACTGTTAATTAATAGTCCTGTACATCATAATTATTATGAAGGATATGAGGAAGTTAAAATCTAATTAATGAACAATTAACCCAGTGTACGATCAAGGGAGGTGACATGGGAACTACATTGTGAGCACCTCAGAAATGAACAGAAGGGAAAATGAGGTGCAGAATATGACACTGAAGAAATCTTATTAGAGGGGTGATATAAATTGAGCCTTGGTGGTAAGTGAATTTAAAGAGGATAAGGTGTAAAATAACTGTACAGGTTGAAATTTAGAAATGAAACTTTTGAGGAATTAAGCCGAGCATATATTTTTTGCTTCTCCTCTTTTTATGCTATGTATTATAGGGAGTTAACACCAAATCTGTGATTAACAAATAATCTTGTTTTTTTATACCATTTAAATGATACTTAATTGTTCAGATAGAACTTCAGACACCTTCTGAGACATGCATTTCTCTTTGTCCAAGGAAACAACACCTCTAACCTCTAATCTCTCTGTGTGGTTTCTAGAGGTATAATATTTTCCCAGGATTCCTCCATCCTTCTGATCATGACTGATTGAGCACCCGAGATAAGCTGGGACAATGAGTCTCTTTCCTAGGACTTTTGGACTTGGCAGTAGGGATAATATAACCAGTCTCTCCCTGGGACTAAATCTATGAGGCTTAAAGGGGCTATTAGCAGTTATGTTTTCATCCACATAGATAAAGCTACTTTAGGCAGGAGAAAATAATAAGACTAACAGAAGAACAAGGAGAGAACCTTGATGGTTCCTTTGTTCCCGAGTCCAATGATAAAACTCTTCTCAGGTGTGTTTTTCTAACCACTTCCCTCTATGAGTCAATAAATTCAAGGTTTTGTTTATCTCCATTTTCCAGTAACATTTGTCTTAAATTATATTTTGTAAGTGAGTAACTATTGTCAAAATTAACAAAAGGTCCAAGGCCCAGTCAAGACTATATATATAACAACTTTTTCTAAATTAAAGAAAGACACTCTTTTTGGCCAGATGCAACGTCTTGGGGGCTGTGTTGTTGAGTGGACAGCAGGCTGGATTTCCACTCCTGTGAGCCTCAAAGCTAGATTCAAAACCATATGCAGAAATCTCAGGCTGGGTTGTAAGCACCACTGTGGTTTGAAGTTTCCTTTTTTCCCCAAATACCTTATCCTTTGCTGTGATTTTGTAGATATATAAAACATCCTTGGAAAGTCAGAAAGAATGTGTAATGATTATGACCTTTATGATAAACCACAAACAGGTGAACTTTAGAGAAGAGAAACACATAACGTTGAAATGACCATGCTGTGGAATCCTGCTATTTGAATCTCCTGAACAGGAAAGATGTAAGTTGATTCTTGGATCACTAACACTTGTTTTTACATTTGTACTTGTCTGGGTCAACAAATATCATTCCCAGGAAAATGCTAATGGGTAAAAATTATATTACAGAAATAAAATCATAATAAAAAGTAAATGCTCAATAGTAGGAAAAGCTACACTTGCCCAGCTCCGCTTTAACCTCATGGCCTGCACCAGCACGATCCTGATGATAGAGGGCGTCCTTCCATCAGCCAGGTCTGCGTTTCTGGACACCTAAAAAGGCGCCTGCAATTGTCAATGGTTGTCTGGAAATTCTCCAAAACAAAAAGCTGATTTCCTCTGAGTTTCAAGAAAGTGGCTTTTGGTATAAATACATAACCATTTTTGTAAAAATTTCTTTAAAGAAGAATACAATTTTAGTGGTTCATTCAGAGAAGGAAGACTATTTTTAACCATTCAGGTTTGCTCAGAACTGAGGGGTTTCCCAGTGGCGAGGACTTTTAGTGCTAAAATCAGAGAAATCCCAGGAAAATCAGGAGTAGTTGGTCATTGAAGGGATGCTGATAGGCAGGGCAGAGATGAACTAAGATATCTCAAGCTTACTTAGGATATGAACTTTTATTATAGCTCCACTACTCAAATTCAAAATTACCAGAGGATGGGATCAGAACCAGCCAGGTGAGAACCAGGGACAGCCAAAGCATTAACCAACTAGTTACAGACTTAAAAAGCCTGAGTATCCTCCTGTGGTTGGGGGAGGGGAATCCATAGCTCTGCAGAGAATCCTTAACAAATTAAAAGTAGACCTCCCTTTTGACCCTCCAGTCCCATTACTAGGTTTCTACCCAGAAGAAAAAGATTAATTTTGTCATAAGGCCATTTTCCCCCTCCAAAAAATCACAAAATAGTTATAAAATTAAATGAGACAATATACACATAATTGCTTAACTGATTAACATGTATCAGTGACAATCAGTGATTGTCACTGATACATGTTAGCTGCCTAAATAAACAAAATTTATTCTTGCCTAACAAATTTTGTCTTCTCTGTGAAAACTCCCTATTACTGTAGCACAAAGCTGGGCCCCTTTTCTCTATTCTGCTCTACCACTTTGTATATACCATTATAAGAATACTTATGAAATTGTATGTTAATTATGACTGTAACTCTGTTTCTTCAATGGACTAAAAGCTGTGTGATGCCAGGGGCCACGACCTATTAATTCCTGTTACTTTATTACATAACACAGTTATTAAAGATATAATTGCTTGATGTATATCCAGGGAAGGAAGAATTTGACAACAAAAGAAGATAAATGCACTTTACACCAGTAAAAGATGATTAGTGTGGAAGTTTTAATTGTTTCAACTCACCTAGGCTTATACTATAGCTTCCAAAATTCTCTCCCCTGTATAGTTATTATTTATGGGTCCAAAAGGGACACTTTTTACTATATTTAGAAGGCAAAGAGGACCAGGAGCCCCCTTTTTGTTGACACGCAGTGTTGGGAGCAGGACACGGAGCTTCTGCAGCTCACTTATGGGGTCTGTCATCAGTCGGTTCATCTGGTTGACATGGGGCTGCAAACAACCCACTGTTTCAGCTACTGTTGCATCTCAGACTTCAACTTTTCAGTGTCTGGATCAAATACCTATTTAGTTTTATGATGAAAGGCACTGACTTCTCCTCTAGTACACCTGTGCCATAGAACTATGAGACTGACATGGGTTCCAGTTCACCATGGGTACCAGATCAACCATGCACTTTCCAGCTTGTCCTTTCTAGCCCCATTCCAGTTTTGACCGTCTGTCCCTGTAGATTTCAGTTTCTAATACCTCCCCCAGAGAGAAATACATTATAAAGGCAGTTTAACCTGTTGCCTCTATTACTTAAGGTCTGTATCCAATCATAAACATATGTGTGTTTATATTGTGTGTGTATGGGTGTGGGTGTGTGTGTGGGGGAATGATCCCTGTCTCTAAATGGTTTGGTTTTCTATCTAATCCTGACATGACATTGCTAGCAAAATAGCAATGTAAGCTAAACACTTAGACTTTCAATGACATAGGATTTCACAGAGGGGAGAAAACATTGTGTTTCACAGCATTAGAACAGGCTACCTGAAGGAGAAAGATCTTGCATTGTGCTGTGAAATAAGGGAAAGAGTTAAGTAGAGAGAAAAGCCCAGGGCACAATATGTGACAAGGGTCAAAAACATATTCTTTATGTAATTATTAACATTATTAACCATTGTAGGCTTAAGTTTTTCCCCCGCCTAAAGAAAAATTAAAAACAAGTTAAGGTTAAGCCTTAACACTTAGTTGCATCTTTATAAGAAAATGACCATATGAAGACAGAGCTAGACGCAGGGTGGTCACAATGTGGCAATGAAGGCAGAAACTGGTTCATGAAGCTTAAAGCTAAGGGATGCCGACTATTTCCAGTAACCTGTCAGGGGCTAAGAAGAAGAAAGGTTTTTCCTACAATTTCTATAGGTGCACACCCCATACAACAACTTTATTTTGAACTCGTAGCCTCCAAAACTGAGCTTAAAAAATTCCATTGTCAGATGCCATCCAAGCTGTGGCACTTTTTCACTGTAACCCTAGGAAATGAATAGTACAGTAATGGAGAGGATCTCTCAGTGATTTAAGGAGTGGGGCAGCAGAGTTCATCATAAGCGAGAATCAAGGTGAGGATAAACTTGATCAAACTGTTGTACATAATGGAGAAAGAATGTACCAAATCGAGACTGCACCAAATATTCAGTGCACATAATTTGTATTTGAGCAGCCTCTTTCTGCTTTTTCCACAACTACTGGGTAATCTAAATGGTCAAGAAAAACATCTGCAGACTGTATGTATTATTTAAGGCAGGACAGCAATGGCAACACAGAGACCTCAATTTGGAAAGGGGAAATGACGCAAACACAATAGAAGTTTTATTTCTTCATTTTGTTGATTGTTTTTGCTTAGGTAACAGTCCTAGACATGCGTTTCTGGTCAGTTGATCAATTTTCTCCCTATGATGATTCAGGAATTTGAAAACTTTTACCAAGTTTTCTACCTGTGTCTTGGGATCTAATTTTTGTATGCGTGTAGTTGGTGGATGGGTAATGGACATGGAGTGAATAATGGGAGTGGTTCCATTAATCAGACCTAAAAGTTGGGCTCATGTCCACTGATTAGAACTAAGACACATGGTCACCCCTACCACAATGGAGTCTAGAAATGCAGTCTGGCTTTGCACCCAGCAAATGGGCAAAAAATGAGATTTGCTGAATAGGTAACAATCTCTACCAAGACATCTCTTCTTAATCAAGGATTTCTTCTCTCTCATCTTAAAATTGTCTTCCTCCTCTCCAAAAAACAAACAAAACACGCACACATACCACAAAGTTTGATTATTGTACAGGGTTTTGAGCTCTACATCTTCTTCATCACTGTCTAATCATTAATTATGCTGTTTTTAAGGAAATACATTTCCCCAAGAGTAACACTGGCTGCATGAACTAAAACAGTTATCTGCTGATCTTAGACTGAATGTTGTCATATTTCAAAGATGAGTTGTCATCTGATCTAGAAATAGTTTATCTCACAGTTTTTATATTTTCTGAAAATGCAACATCTGTTACTAATAGTAGTTGTTGTGATTTGAGCACTCTTAGCCAGTCCCTGAATAATTATAATTTGGCTATTATACCATTATTTATTATTTGCATACTATGTAATTTACTGACACTTTATATATGTATACATCTTAAAACAAATCTAAAAGGATGTGTGATTACATTATCTTATGATCCAGTGACCCAGAGAAGTTAAATATTTTCTCCAGGGATTTGATTTGTGTTTTTATAGCTTTTAGAGCTGACATAACTTATTATAGACCATAATTCATTCATTTTGCATCTTAGTCAAACATTTAAAAATAAATATCATCTTGTCATTGTGAGCCTTCTTGTGTCACCACGAGCATGCAACTGTATATTTTTGACTAACACACTAGCCACTGGATTGAGGGTAAAGATTCATACATGTCAATCTCTTAAGAAGGGCAATAAAATATAATTATGACTTCTGAAATGGAAACTTGTATTTTCTGAATGATTATTATGCCTCTCTCAGTAATGACAGTTTGTGACATATAATTGACAAATGATACCAGTAGCAAGAGAGGAAAGAGAAAGCTGGTGATACACATGGATAAATAAAGAGTTAAGGTTTAATTGATTGAAGGCCCAGAGATGAGTTGGATTGTTGTTCTTTCAGATAATAACAGTTCTTTTAAGGAGTCAGAAAATATTTCCTTAGCTTATTATTGGGGCAGGATAGCAACTGAAGAACATTAAGTTAGTTTTGTATTATTGTATATCCAAAAGTGTAAAACATTAATTTGCAGTGAAAGCTCAATTGAATTGATGAAAAATGTTTATTATTCAATTTTAAACTTGATTCCATTACTAAAATACACTGTGTTTTTCTATGCCACATGATAAAATCTCAGTACCAAAATTATCTTTTGAATAAGATAATTACATTGCAATTTTTTTTAGATGTGTGCTTATAAATGTATTATTTGTAAAATGTGAACATCCAAAGCATACAATAACTTTGTAAGGCTTTCTGGACCATTGATGATTTTCCATATATTGGCTGGCACAGAAAGTGAACGTAGGCCAAGTTTACTTCAAATACTGAGAAGTCTTGGTTCTACTTCAGGAATCTACTTAGAGATACTTAAAGATTTTTTTTGTTTTTTTCAATGACATTTTTGTCAAGCAGATATTACGTGGGTATCCTGGGAAGAGTGCAGCTTCAGGGCTGTTGCTGGACTATGATTTGTCCAGGCCCCTGGTGTGCAAGCTATCATCTCTATCAGATGTCTGCAGAGCATCTGGGTTCTGAGAGCAGCTGACTCTGTGTCACTCTCCATCTGCCACACAACACCATAAAGAGAAAATGCAGGAGCCTGAAGAAGAAGAAAAAAAACTCCAGTGTATTACTGGAAGTTGTTATTTATTGATTCTAGCAACCAGACTGCTTTGGAAAATACTTTTATATGCTCCCCTAGGACAAACTCTTTTAAAGATACTACAGTAAACATTCATATCTTTTTATCCTCTATACTGCCATTTTACGAAATTTGATCTCAGAGGAGTCTCAGAGGCCATGGTAAATATTTTAATTTCCAACTGACTAAATGTATGCTGAGGCAATCGTTCCTGGCACCACAGGAAGATGTCACAGTGATACAACAGTGGAGTACTAAATTGTCATATGACCCTTGAAATTGTCAATTGTTATATGACCCTTGTGATGGATACAACTGGTTAGCCTTTTGGGTCTTTGTGGGAGAAAGATGCACTACCAAGCACTCAATATCAATATCAATAGCTCCCTAATAAATTAGACTCCTAAGATCTCAACGAAGCTCTCTTGCCAGCACAGTTTGAGGGCAGGAATTAACTTTTTCTGGAAGGCATCTGGGACACTAACTTCATTTTTCTTTCTTTTTCCTTTCTGTTTTTTTGCTTTTCATCTGAAAGCATCTTAGAACTCTTTAGTGTGGGACTCTCAGGACCGGCTGCAGCATAAATTAACCTCTCCTTGTCCCCTAATAAGAGTAAGGCCCTTTAATGACTGTTAATGCAATTAACATACAGAAGAGATTTTCTCACATAAATCAGCAATTAAAAAAGTGAAAGTTTTGGGCAGTGCCTATGGCTCAAAGGAGCAGGGCACTGGCCCCATATGCCATAGGTGGCAGGTTCAACCCAAGCCACAGCCAAAAACTGCAAAAAAAAAAAAAAAAGAAAGAAAGAAAAAAGAGAGAGAGACGTTTTAACAGCAAATCAGCATCCCAGTTGGGAAGGAGAAGCAGGAGTTTGCTGGCTCTTTAACAGTGATAATAAATGTCAAGCCCTGCCTTTCAGTGCTTTTTCTTAGAGATCCACTTCACTCTGTTGCTCCAGGATAGACTGCCATGTAGCTCTGAGCATCCTCAAACTCCTGGGTTCAAGTGATGCTCCTGCCTCTGCCTCAGCCTCCTGAGCAGCTGGGACTACAGGTGCCAGCACAGCACCCATATGGGACTTGCTCTTGCTGCGTCTGGTCTCCAACTCCTAAGCTGAAGGGATCCTCCGACCTTGGTCTTCCAGAGGAGGACGGCCATGAACCACTGTGCCTGGCCCTTCTTTTATGTTTCTTTTCACCAACTTTTTTCACAGTAGGGGAATGTAACACATTTGTTTCAAGTCTGTATTTCATTTGTTCCATTTGTTAGGTATGCTTCAGTTGCTTTATATACTTTATATTACTCTCACGATGGTCATGCAAGCCAAGTAATAATATTCACATTTGGGAAAATGTATAACTGTAGCTCAGAATGATCAAATCTTTTCTCCAAGAGCATCCTTGTTTACATAGCAGACTCAGAATTCAAAGTAAAACTGAACCTCCAATGCTCCTTTCCACCTTTTCCTTCCATCTCCTTCCTTCCTTCCTTCCTTCCTTCCTTCCTTCCTTCCTTCCTTCCTCCCTCCCTCCCTCCCTCCCTCCCTCCCTTCTTTCTTCTTTTCTCTCTCTCTCTCTCTCTCTCTCTGAGTCTTGTTGCTCTGTTCCCTGGGCCATCATATGTCACTGCAACCTCAAACTCCTGGGCTCAAGTAATCCTCCTGCCTCAGTCATCCAAGTATCTAGGACTACAAATACGTGACATGTCCCGTTCAAAGCCTCTATAGTATTTTGGCCTAGTTATAGTCAGTGATTTCCCCCTTCTTGTAAAAAATCTAAATTCATATTAGAATAAGAAAATGGCTAAGAGGGAGGGAACACATGGGGCTGAGAAAGGACTAGGATGGCTCGTGTCCACATGGAGATCATGGGCAGTCTGGAGAGTGGCCGGAGGTTAGGGTCATGAGACACACGGGTTCTGCTTCTCTTATTTGCCTGAAGCTGCTCTGTCAGTGACCCAGCACTTGGCCTAATGTCAACCTGCTGTTTGTTACAGACACTCTGTGCATGTTGGACTTGGCCACTCTTCCTCTGCACTCACTGGCTTAAGGTATCATAACAAGATAAGAGTGGATGTTGTCAAATAGAAAAATGAACCAGACTTAAAGAAGACTTTCATTTTTTAAGCTTCATTTCATTTTTACTTGACAGATAATAATTGTGTATATTTAAGGGATACAGCATCTGTCTGTCTTTAGATAGATGTACGCACATGCTATGGAATGCTCAGACTGTGTAGTGGAGGCCAAGGATGGAGCACAACTCCACTGAAACAAAGACAGTTCTAAGCCCTAATGTGAACTCATGGAGAAGGGCGAGAGAACTTTATGGGGGAGGTTGTCTATGTGACAGGACCACACATATTTCTGGTTGTTGCTTATCTATAGGAAGCTCCTACCCTCCTACAGAGAGTAAGAAATAGGACCTTTTCTTCCTAGGCAATTGTATTTCAAAAGAATGGCTATCCAGTGCTTGAGAAAGATATTCCTCATAAAACTGAAGTTTGGGAGTTTTAAAATCTCAAAGGGGCAGAGAAATAATTGATAATTCCAAGTTTTTTTAATGTTTCTTTTTTTGTTTTTATTAAATCATAACTGTGTGCATTGATGCATTTATGGGGTTCAGTGTACTGATTTGATATACAATGTGAAATGCTTACACTGAACTGGTTAACAACACATCCCTCACCTTGCTTATTTGTTGTGTTAAGACAATTATATTCTTTTCTTAATAGTTTTGCAATGTACCATTGCATCATGCACATTAGGTGAGGTCCCCACAAATACCCTCCCTCCTCCCGTCTCCTCCCTTCCCTCCCCTTCCCCTCCTTTTTCCTTCTACTTTCTGGACTATAGTTATGTTTTACCTTTCGTATGAATGTGTAGGTGATTATATGTTGATTTCATAGTAGTATTGAGGACATTGGATTTTTTTTTTCCCATTCTTGAGATACTTTACTGAGAAGAATATGTTCCAGGTTCATCCAGGTAAACAGAAAGGATGTGAAGTCTCCATCTTTTTTATAGCTGCATAGTATTCCATGGTGTACATACACCACTATTTGTTAATCCATTCATGGGTCAATGGGCACTTGAGCTGTTTCCATGTCTTGGCAATTATGAATTGGGAGACAATTCCAAGTTTCAAAATAAGTGCTCTAAATAAAGGGGGTCAGGGGTCGATGGTCAGGAAGAAACCTGTCTCAAATTTAGCCAAGCTGATGTGAATGTTAATACTTTGTCTTGGTCAAAAACAATACTTCTTGTCCTTAGGTAGTTAGATGATAAAACAACTTATTGAGCCAAAAGGGGCTATCTGTGGTAAATTAGAGGGTGTGGTAGATAAAGGTGGAAGAGGAAATGGCCATATTTGTTATCACTGTTAAATAATTAGAACAATTTATTTTAAAATAACTGCTTGAAACAATCTGATTAAATAGCAGTATCATGAAATAATAAAAAGCATACCAACTTTCAAGCAGTTAAAATGAGTCCAGAATTCTGAGTAGGGGAATAGGCAGCTGGTTGGTTCTGCATTAGGGGACATAGCCCTATATCATGGCTAAAGTTTGTACACGCTGATCACTCTGAGATGTGATGACAGGAAGTGGGCAGCTCTGGGCACGTGGTGAGTCTCTAGATGTGACTATTAAACTGCTCTTGGTCCTCTAGCAATATGGATCTGCCAGCAACTCAACATGTCCTCAGTCAAACTTGAAACATATCAGTCACATGGTGGATGTTTGGGAGTAAGAATTGATTTCACATTAGCTAGAGGGAATTCTAATTAGGAAAGCAAATCTTCTATAAGTAAAGCAGTCCAAAATCAAATAAAAAGGATGTGCTTAATCTTACCCTAATCTTCTCACCAAGCAAGTGCAGGGCTCTGCCATGGTACTTGTGAGATTCAGAGTCAGGGAGTTAGTAACCCACTTCTGGGTCATTAGAAGAAATTGGTGCAGGAGAGTGTACATGTAGGTATTGATGAATTATATGAAATGGCACACCAGCTTGGAGATCATTATCTCAATTCATTTAGCATGTATTTCCTACACAGAAATAGGAAAGGTAAGAACTTCAATGCAAGGAGTTTATTTGAAAAGTTAAAGAAACACTCAGAGCCAGGGGAACTGACAAATGGGCTAGGGAAGAGAAGATGTCCAGTGATGGGTTTTTGTTTTGGTGCAGATATCAAGAAGCAGACGCTGAGATGAGGATGCTTGTGAAAGGGTTTTATTATCAAGTATGTCCAGGGAAAGAACAAACCAGAGCAACAAAATCAAAACTCCCCTACGAGTAGGAAAATGGGATGAGGGAGGGAATAAAATCCAGTGAGCATGTCACAGGCATCCCTCTACTTGGGAATTTGCCTGTGTCTGTGCCTGCCCTCAGGCCTCAGGCTATGTCCGTCTCCAGAGTCAGGTTTTCGGGAAATCGTTTGTGGTCTGGGCTGGGATTTATGGTCAGAATGCGGGCGAATCTCTTCTTCTCTAAACTGGCCTGTTGTGGGAAAAATGAAGTAGCAGCTGGAGAAATGAGACTCTTTAAAGAAGTCCCTGAAGTCTCTCCTACAGACAGTCGACACTATTTTTTCTCAATATTTCTAAGCCCTGTCCTTTTTCTCTGCACTTTCTCAGCTCGGGGTGTATAGATAATGGGGTCGGGGTGACAAGCTGGAAAGTTGGAGGCCATCCAGCCGCTCAGGTGCGCGGTCGAGGCGTCCTCCCATGCCCTGATCCAATAGCTCCTCGGGGTAAATGCAGTCGCCTTCAGAATACTACGTCGGAAGATAGTTATTTGAAAAACGAGCACACTATGAGGATATGGGCAGTGACAATGAACTTTAGGTATTAGAGATATTTATTAGAGGGTAGAGCAAAGAGCTCAGCGACCGGGGGTGTATCCTGGCGCCTATGGAGAGGCAGGGCCGTCCATCGGGGTATTAGGCAGAAGTGTAAACACTGCAGCGTTCCAGAAGGGGAACAAAGGCAGCGGAGCGGAGTTACAGCCTCTGGCTCTCTGTGTGTGGCTTCTACGCCAGCAGACAAAGCGGGAAAGGACACAGCAGGGCGATTTTCCATGTTCAAGTTTATTCTCTTTCCTGTGTTTATAAAATTTCATTTAGGTCATCACAATATCACAAAATAAAAATATTTACTTATTGGTGTAGTCCAGCAAGAAACTTTGGAGACCAGGCGCAGGCTTGAACAGATGTGCGTGGGGTTTGTGTCTCCTGGGAACACGGTTACATGACAGCGATCTGCGTGTCAGTGGGAAACCCAGTGAGCAATGGGCGGAATGGCCCAGAAGCTGATGGTTGGAATTTCAGCAAAGCCCTACACCCTGGCAATTTTGGACTCCTCTTCTGCGGGCTGGAAAGCTAGAATTCGGGTAGCACCACTCTTAGGTCACAGCAGTGACTGGAATGAAGGCAGTGACACACTTCCCTTCCAGCCAGGCCAGTGGGGGAAGCTGGACAAGGGGCAGTTTCCAGGGTCCTAGAGGATGAGACACTCTGCTTATCAAGATCTCTGTGACCCTCTGCATTTCTCCTCTGCTAGGATCAAACTGTTTTTCTCCTTCACATGCAAAGAAATGCGTTTGCAGAAAAAGAGCCGAGGACCTCTGATTAGATAGGAAAGTAGGAATTCATTGATTAGATCAATCAGAGATGGATGTGGGTGGCTATGTTCCCTGAAAAGATAGAAAGGTAACACATTGTGCTTGGGTGTGTACACGTCCTGGAATGCTAAAAATGCTGTGTCTATTTAATAATTTTATAAAAGGAATACAAGCTTCATGATTGGACAATTTAAATTATATTACAAATTTGATTTAAAAAGAGATCTGGTTTATTATAAAACCAGGGATTGAAAAGTGTATTTGAAATGATACCTTGGCTGGCATCTGTGTGAGAGAACACTTAATAACTTGATAAGTTAGGGACCAAACGGATATTAGCAGTTTGAATTATAGGACTGTTCCTACCTCTCTTGTGAGCAATAACTCATCCAAATTATGTTCCCAGTTAAATATGGAAAAATAACCCAGGTGAATTATTGTTGCAGAACAATAAAATATATGAGAATAAAACAGAAGTGTGAGAAGAAAAAACACGTTTTCGTTTACTAATGACACTAGTCTGTGAAAAGCAGACCTTCCTAAAATTCTGAAATTTGATAGACTTGTGATTACTATATTTACTCATTATTTTTCTTTGCTCCACAATTATTTTTTTCAAGACAGTGTCTCACTCTGTCACCTAGGGTGTAGTGCAGTGATGCAATCATAGCTCACTGTAACTTGGAACACCCGAGGTCAAGCCACCCCCTTGTCTCAGTCCCTGAGTAGCGCACACTACAGGTACAGATACAATTCACCACACCAGCTTTTTTTTTTTTTGAGCCAGGCTATCTCTATATTGCCGCAGGTGATCTCAAACTCCCAAACTCCTGGCCTCAAGTGATTTTTCTCTCCTACCGTGGCCTCCCAAAGTGTAGGAAGATGGGCATGAGCCACTGCCAAACATTTCGCTCCAGAGTTGAGATGGGTCTCTGGTTGTGGCACCCATCTGTGATGACTGTGTCACTGCTCTGTGTGTTTGAGAGTCTTGTTGTTGGTTTCCATCTGTGCGAGCAGGTGCAGCATCCAGCTGAGACCCCCTGCTCTTTCTATATTGTAATCACTGGGGGTGCTTCACTCTCGTCAGCACTACTGTTCTGAAGCCTGTGGTTGTGGATAACTTTGACCAAACACACTTGTTCACACTTAGCACACTGCACCTCTTGCTTTTATATCAGCCAGGCCAGGTCTCTGAAGCTATGCCTCCACATTGCCATGTTGGAATTTAGTCTTCTTCAAGGTACTACTGATATTTTTCCTGTAGTCACACGACAGCCTTTTGGGAGCAGACACAGTGAAATTTGCAAGAGCAGCTGATGGTGCTACTGTGAATTTTACAGTTGCCTGACTTTCCCTTTTCTTGCACTGACTGAGTAGGATACTGAGAACTTGAATTGCAACCCAGCCTTCAAAAGGGTATCTATCACACCTTTCTATGTTAAGGTGAGGGCTAAACAAACATATATTTATTCTTTGCAGAATTCATTTAGCGACATCCCTTTTCCTCACACCCAGTTTAACAATCAGCTAAGAATGCAATCAGGGGTGAGTCCCACTGCTGTGAGTTGTCTGCTCCTGATGTGATCTGACATGATTCTGCTTCACTGTCAGGCCTTTTGACTGAACCATAAGATGACTGATGGCTCATAAGTGTGGCCAACAGTCAACGGTTCTGGTTACCTTTTACTTTTCCCCTGATCATCTTCATTTCTTGTGACCTGCTTCTCACATTCACTTCATCCATGGGAACAGCAGGCTCCTGTGAAGAAAGATTTGTTTCCCTGGAGCGACCTTTTGTTTTGGCATTTATTTTTCTGGCTTCTCTCCAAATAACTTAGACCAAAGAATATTCAAATTTGTAGGGATGCCTAGATGATGGCATCTGCTAAGGCAACTGGATTTCCATAATGGGCTTTAATGCTCACCAGTGGAATGCATCAGTTGAGGCACCAATACTGTCCAGAGGTGATGGTGCCCATTGGCTGTCATGGATGCCTTTAAAAGCCACTCACAGCTCATTCTAGGAGTTTCTGCATGACATCTCTGTCATGGGGCACTGTGGCCAAATTGGGGTGAGGCAGAGAATGGCCTTGAGTGGGGCTCCAGATTGTGCAAGCCTGATCTATATGTCATTAAAAAGTCACTACAAACTCATTTTACTCCACTGTATACTCTGTCGATCTGAAATGCAGGAATCTTGAGAAAAGCAGCTTCCAATTAGGAGAGATCAATAAGTAATTCAGCTGCAAGAGAGCGGAGCACGTAGCGAGAACTGTGGCGTAAGCTTTCCTGGTCTCACTGTTCCTAGGGATGCTCATGTGAAGTGCAATCTCTGCGGATGTGGGTTATGGCTCTCCTTTCCCAGTGTCTTCATCCCTTGCTCCCTGTGATTTTCCCTGCTGTGACATTTCCTCTCTCACTTAGTAAAACATCCTTTCTCTTTCTGCATTTAGTCTCAGGATATTGCTAAATTAGGATGTCTAGAGGCAGGAAGTAATTTTTCCCAAAGAATATAACCACCAAACAGTTTTCCTAGGATACAAACATGTGAGTCTTATTTCAAAGCTTGCATTTTTCAATGTAATGAATTTTATAGAGGTTGAAAATCTCTGTATTGCAAATATTCTAATGATGATCATAAACATAAGGCAATTTTGAAATAGATAATCAGGACACATTTATTCATTCAGATAAGTAGTTTTTATCTTTTTAATTTATTTTTAAAGTAAACCAAGTATCATATGACTGTTGTAGAAAATGGTCACATCAGTAGAACACTGATGAATAAAGATTAGACAAAACAAACAAATCAGAAAAGCTTATCTGAAACCTATAAATTAAAGGTAGCCTAAAACCAACATATTATATATTTAAACTGATTTATTGATTCACTAATTCATATAAATATGTATTGCCTACCACCCAAATACCAAGCACTATTTTGGGGGCTAGGGTCACAAGACTAATACAGAATGTGATCACTGATCCCTGTATGGCTCTTCCCACTCCACTTGGATGATAGATAATCACTCTGCTATATACACAGAATCATTAAATGGGAAAGAGGGAAGCAGAGAGAACATCTGGCAAAGAAGGAACAACCACATAAATAAATAAGCAAACAGTATGTATTCAGCTGGTGACACATTCAATGAAGAAAAAGAAAGTTGTGCTGGGGCTGGAAAGTGATGGGAGTTGAAGGGGGGTGCCATTTTTCATTGTGAGGTCAGGCTAGACTCCACTCTGCAGGGCCCATGTAAACTGAAACCTGAGTTCAGTGAAAGAATATGAAAGAATTCACCATGGGGAAACCTGGGGGAAGGGTGGGAGGCATGGAGACAGGCCTCGGCACCAAAGGATCAAGGACAGACTAAACTTAACGTATAGCTATAATAATCTTTACTCTGTCGGTAACTGCGTACTTGTTAGAACATCTAGCGAAGTGTTGGTCATCTTTGCAAAAAAATCTTCAACATACTTAGAAATTCAAAATAAAAATGGGCAATAAACAAAAGATCAAAGGGATGAAACAACATGGAGCTATGTTTTCAAGTATGTATTACATCAGTCCCTTTTCCTGGTTCTATTTCATGTTCCCTAAAGAAGAGGATTTACTAATAACTGACAACATTGTCCAGGTTAGGAGTTCTTCTGGATTCTAGAATTAATTTTACAAAATTATACTTCACAAGAAATTATTTAACACTCGACTTCAAAAATGGGCAATTATCTACCGCAAATTTTGTGTTTCCCAAGTAAGGAACTGAGGCTTCAAGAGGCACTTGTGCTTTCGAGGCAGTACGTCTGAGAAGCAGCAATAGGTCCAGACAAATTTCTCTCCTAGATCCTTAACTCCTAACTGCTTTCTAATTTTTCTTTGTGATAAATGGGCATTTAAATAATTTATCCACTTTAAAAATCAGAAAAAAAAGAAAGAGACCCAATTGCCAAAGCCAGAATAATTTGAACAACAAAGTAAATAATGATGGCAATGAATTAAAATGAACAGAATACAATAAATCACTGGATTCCTTCACTATAAATACATTAATAAATGATTCGGAGAGAAGGAAAAACTTATTCTTGCAGAAAATTCAATTAATACATGTAGAAAAAATTAAGAAAATAGACCAATTACCATTAGAAAGGCATGATAATATTTGCTTTAGGCCAGGTCCCTCAGAAACAGCAAAATTTAGTTGACAAAAGCCAATAATCTCAAAATATAATCCCCTCAAAATAAATATTCCCTAATTGCAAAGGGAAAGATATTAACTTCATAGTGAAGCCTACCCCGACAAATAAACAAATGTTATCATCTCTTGTAATAAGACATATCAACATCATGTACTCCCCGATACAATACAGAAGCTTATTCCCTTCTTCACACTGAGCACCAAAATAAATCACACGAACCTAATCACAAGAAAACATCAAGAACAGCCCAATCTGAGGGACATCGCACCAAATATCTGACCTTAATAATCTCAGGGTCTCAGAATCCAAGGAAAGTGTAAAAAAATTGTCACGGGTCAGAGGAGACAGAGGAAATCTGACAGCTAAATGCAAAGTAGTTCTTGGATTCGATTGATCAGATCTTGAAATTTATAAAAAAGCACATTGGTGGAAAAACTGGTGAGTTTTAAAATCTGTAGTTTAGTTACTCTTGCACGAATTTCTTAGTTTGGATAATTGTACTATAGTTATGTAAGATGGCAAGGATAGGAAACACTGCATAAGAATATGCAGGGAGTTTATGAACTATTTTTGTACCTCTTTTGTAATTGTAAAGGGATCTCAAAATAAAAAACAAACTAAAGATACATTATTAAATATATGACTTTATTTAATAAAACTGTTCTGTGAAAAGGTCTAGTCTCTATTTAAGATGACACAAGAAATGCAAAAAGACAGGAGAGGAAAAATAAAGAAGACCAAATAGATCGCAACTTGGAAACTGAGGACAGCATTTCTTGGACAGTGGTGTGCACAGAGGCCATGGGACCTCTCACGGACGTGCACGGGGGCCGCGGGACCTCTCAGGGACTTGCATGGAGGCCGCGGAACCCCTCACAGACATGTGCGGAGGCCGTGGGACCTCTCAGGGACGTGCGCAGAGGCCGTAGGATCTCTCATGGATGTCTGGAGGCCGTGGGACTTCTCATGGACGTGCACAGAGGCCGCGGGACCTCTCGTGGCCGTGTGCGGAGGCCGTGCACAGAGGCCATGGGACCTTGCACGGACGTGCGCGGAGGCCATGGGACCTCTCAGGACATGCACTCAGACTGTGGGACTTCTCATGGACGTGCACAGAGGCTGTGGGACCTCTCACGGACGTCTGTGGAGGCTGTGGGACCGCTCTCGGATGTGCGCTGGGCTGTGGGACTTCTCACGGACGTGTGCGGAGGCCGTGGGACCTCTCAGGGACGTGCGCAGAGGCTGTGGGACTTTTCACGGACGTGCACAGAGGCTGTGATATGTCACGGATGTCTGTGAAGGCCGTGGGACTTCTCACGGACGTGCACCCAGTACGTTGGACCTCTCTCGAATGTGCGCTCAGGCCGTGGACCTTTCTCATGGACGTGTGCGGAGGCCGTGGGACCTCTTAGGGCCGTGCGCAGAGGCCGTGGGACCTCTCAGGGCTGTGCGCCGAGGCCCTGGGACTTCTCGTGGACGTGCGCAGAGGCCGTGGGACTTCTCACGGGTGCTCTGTTAGCAGCTCACCCATGTGTGGTAGAGGACAGTGCGTGACATCTTGGATAGCGTCAGTTAGCACGCTATGCCACTTTCAATCTTAGCTCCAGGATTTACTACCTCAGCCAACTTAGGCAAGTGGCAGTTTCCTTGGGGATAAAAAGGAAAAATAGATGAGTCAAAACAAAATGCACCCGGCCTGTGCCAGGCACAGAGAAAAGCCAATATATGATAGCACTTCACCGACTTCTGGATGTTCCCTACCCTTTGAGGGGCCTTCTACTGGCTCTCCGAGGGGATAAGTGGGAGCCAGGACGGCTGCACCGAGAGGAGAAAGCCATCTTGTGGGTGGTAGAAGTTTGTGTCCAGCAACGGGCTGGAAGTCGGGGAAGTCAGGGCTCCCACATGGGCACAGTTGCTAGTTCTTCCTGTGTTCTTCCCACTGAAGACTCAGAACCTGATGGTGTGAAATAAAAGTTCCATTCATACATACATGTAATGATTACTTTAGGAGTCTATGTTCCAGGCACTATTCCAGCTTCTAGTGAATAAGCCACAAGCAAGAAGAGAGGGCAGCTTTTCTGGGGTGTTTACATTCTTGATTGTGTATGAGTATGTATGTGTGCACTGAGGGTGTTATGATATAATATTAATATCTTGTGCTAATAAATTGACTTCAGATAACATTATTAAATCAAATTTAGACCTGACTGACAAGAAAGACAGCCTTGGGAAGTTCTGTGAAAATAGTATATTTAGGAAGAAGAGAAACAAAATTAAAAAGTCCTTAAATATGACTGAACTTAGTGACATGCATTAAGGTAGAAAATAGATTTGTGGTTTGCAAAATATAATATCACAAGGTTCTCTTCTTTGGGATGTATGGATTTTTAATTGTATCAGGTACTGAGATGTTCAAGAGTCATCAGGGAGAACACAAAGTTGGATTCTTCACGTGAATGTCTACCAAAATACTTGAGGTCAATCCTGGGAAAGGAGAAGTTAACAAATAAAGTTTTACATTGTGTATATCAAGTGTAAGGAAAGATATGGTGCATATGCTTTCCATATAAAGATATGAGTTTGTCTTGCATACTGAATGCATATGTGGACTAGGCCCTGATGTCGTGGAGAAGCCATTCTGATCTTGGTAACAGTTCCATCCGTGCATTGCTGCTACTTTGCCTCCTTTCAATCTGTACTGACATTTCAGCAGGACACTCTGAAACTTCCACCTCTTCTTCTGTCATCAATAATATGAGCTTGCAGAGTTCTAAAGTACAATAAAACTCTGCATTGCTTTTTTAGCTTTCTCTGTCTCTGAACTTTTTGCTCTATGAATTGAGAAACTGAAGATTGAGGATAGAGTCAGGGAGGGGAAAGGAGGGAAGAAGGGAAGTTTAATTTCCCTTCATAACAGCTGAAGGCATTTGGGCTGCCTGAGAACATAGTAAATTTTTCATCAACGAACTTCTTCTGATCTATTAAATACATAAGTAAGAAGCTGGATGTTGAATAGGAAATGAGCTCTGTGCACAAAACGGGCAGTAGCTGGGGCTGGGAAAAGGAACCTTTGGGCTGCAAATCTTAGTCCCTGATGTCAGTCAATCATGAGACTCGCTGTGCAGTGGGTCAGCTGGGCCTCCAGCCTGCTGAGTGACAATGCATGTCCTGCCAGAAAAGGTGGCCTTGGATGAAAGGGAATTCTGGTATCTGAAGGGAAAAGTGAGAAATACCTTGATTCTGCAAGATTAGAGAGTATCAACTAAAAACAAGAGGAAATAATTTTAGAAACACTGTGTCAAGCACTTCTCCTATATGCAAATCAAATAAAAATATAAAAAGATAAATATCCCTCATTGACCTATATGCAAAAGGTCTTTGAATGATAATTGTTAAATTGTATCTAGAATCTATAAAAATAATAACATGTCATGATCAATTAGAATATATCCCAGTACTACGAGCTTGGTTTAAAATTTGAAAATTAATAAATATAATTCACCACATTAACATATGAAAACAATAAACATATGATAAACTTAGTAAACTAAAAAAGAGTACTTGACAAAATTCAACATCTATTGATAATAAAAACTGCATACTAAAATGAAAGAACTTCATGAATTTGAGAAGTGGCCAGTATATGGGGCTGGCGCCCTACTCCTTGAGCCACAGGTGCCACCCAGAAGGGGCATCTATTAAAAACATTTGTAGCTAATAGAATACTTAATGATGAATGATAAAATTTTCTCCTACCAGGATTGAAAGGCAAACAAAATGGTTTTTCTCACCTCTCTTATTCAGTATTTTGTTGAAAATACTAATAAGTTCTATAAGGCAAGGAACCAATCAAAATCACTTCATTCAAAACAGAAAAAGTAATACTGCCTATATTTGCAGATGACATTATCACAAATTAAGGAATATCCTGTGAAATCTCCACATCAGCTATTAGCAATGGTATTATTATTATTATTATTATTATTTATTTAGGAGATGGAGACACAGGGGGGTGCTGCATAGAGGGAGAGAGCTGAGAAGAAATTGAGTTGTAATCCTTCTCTAAGTACACCATTTTAAAAATAGCTTTGGGTTTAAGAACCATGTTCTATTTTACACATTGAAAAAGCAAGTGATAAGTAAAATCAGCAACGATTTGGGGGAAATGAAAAATGAACAGAGACCCACGAATCTAAATATATTTCAAGGAAATAATATAAAGAAGTCTGAGGGGAGATAATTTTTGAACACAGTATTTTGACTTCTTGTCCTCCAGCTAAAGACAAAAAGGATATTTAAAAAAGATGATTCTCATAATTCAGTTCATTTTTCCACAATGATATGAGTTAGTTATTCTGAAATGACTTGATGTATATTTTGGAATTCAAAATATAAGTGAATGCATTGGGAATAGTGAGAGTGAGGTTTCTCTCTGCCAGAGAAGAAAGTTCAAATTGTGAAAAAATTGGAAACTCAAATAAATGCTGTAGTGTTGAAATCAAACTGGAGGTATTAGTGTGAATACATTTTCTTTTTTACTTCTAGATACAGGTATTATATAAATACAGTTTTTTTTCTTTTTTTATTTAATCATAACTGTGTATATTAGTGCTTTTATTGGGTACAATGTGCTGATTTTATATACAATTTGGAATGCTTACATCAAACTAGTTAACATAGCCTTCACCTCACTTACTTAGTTGTTGTGTTAAGACATTGGTGAGATCTCACCTATTGTGCACAATGCAAGGGTACATGTCATAACTATTAAGGGTATAATATAAATATAGATATGATTTAAATTTATGAATAAGAAAACATACAGAAATAAATTTTGGTGGTACTTTGACTCATCTCAACAGTACCACCATCGAGATATACCATGATATATAACTCAACTCAAAGCTTTTCAATTCTGCTAAAAACACTATTACCCAAGCCTCACATATTTAAAATCAAATTTCTAACATCTGTGTGCCTCCACCCACGTCTTTCTCACAAATTCTTTTTTATTTGTTCTGAGTCCTCTTTAATTAACTTCTCTCAATTGCAATTCCTGAGCATTCCAAAGACACAGGGTGAAAATTTAGAAATTCATAGGAAACCAGCAAGTAATACAAAGTGAGACAGAGGACACTTTCAGCACATACATTGTCTCCACATGACCCTAATTAATAGACATCTTAATGCTATCTGGGTACAGGGGAAGAGGCTAGGACAGAATGGGAAGAGAAGATAATGAAGTATTTGGTGGATTGTGTGATGTACAGTGAAAGGGAAGCTTATGAAATGCGTGTGTGCACAGCTGTGGAGAGACACAGCTTGCTCCCTGGATGAAGCAGTTTTATTTCTTACTATGAAGGTCACATGCAAGATTATAATCATGCCAAGATGGGTTTCTCTTTCTTTTTTCTTTCTGCAAGCTCTTGACACGTCTACATGAGCAGAAACAATTTAGCAAAATACTAACATAGACTTCAGAGTTTGTAATTTTAAAAAGCAATAACAAAGATCTGCTTCAACTTGTAAACTATTCAATAAAGGGTTTTGAATAAGATTGAATAATTGAAGGAAAATCTGTGTTCACAGTAGGCAAAATATTCCTGACATTTTTAATGATAACGAAATACAGGACTAGCTAGGTAGAGAAAAACAAAAATCCATTTTACATGTCAAAGACTTGTTTACAACAAGTTTGTTTAGATTATTTTGTTGCATTTGGTGACTTTAATGTAGTAAGTTCAAGGTTAAGAAAAGTAAAATAAATGCCTATATAATCATGGGAAGGCTCGTTTTCCCAATGAGATTCTGAAAAATCAGAAATCTTTATGCAAGAAATAACTTCTCCATCTTTGCCTCATGAATGCAGGTTTTTTTCACTTTCAAGACAAGGAGATAAAAACATCTGCCAACTTGATTTGTTCATAGATATGTTCTCCTGGCTGTGCATAAATTTAAGGGCTTAGGCTGCTCCCTATTGTATGTAGTGAGATTTTCCTACTTGTCGCTTTTTCAACTGACATTAAGAAAAACACAGTAATTTGAGTTTCTACAATTTAAATGCCTGGCAGTTTCTTAGCATATTATTAAATCTTTTTGCATTGGAATGATAAGAAATGGGTTAGCATGAAATAGGAATTATAGTTGAAGAATCACTTTAATGGAGGTTCAGTTTGCCTAAAATAATGCAATTAAAAACCCATATTTAAAATCCTTAGAGTATAAAGATGAATCCTCTTTATGTATTTAGGACTGGTTTGTATCAGTTATCAGTCAGGTCTTTTGATGACTCAGTGATGGACATGATAGGAAAATGTCTCCCATTGCTTTGATCTTACAATTAATTTTGGAGTCTTTTTATTTATTGGATAATCTTTGAAAGGATGTGACTGATGCTTCAAACATTATTTCCACTTGATAAGGAAGTGTGAAGCCCCTTGGGAAAGCAATTCAATTAGTTGGAACAGACTTAACAAGAGAGAACTGAGATTTTCAAGCATCTGTTCCTTATTGAAAAAAAAATCCCCCCAATTAATCTTGAATTCTGTGGAAGCACCACCATGTTGATTTGCCACACTGTACTGTCATAACCTTAGACTGATTTAGGTTATGTTCAAGACTGTTCACCTTGTTGGTAAGAATCTGTCTTGTTTATATACCCAACTTTAGGATTTCAATGTGGACATTTATTGATTGATAACAGATTTATTGTAAAACTGGGGTATAAGTGGCACATTTCTGGTTGTAAAGTTAGGTGAAATTTCTATTATAGTAACATCTTGGACATACTCATGGCTTCCTTGCTTCTTCCTGCAGCTTTTCTTTTTTTCTTTATTGCCTTCGGTAGAGTGCCGTGGCATCGCAGAGCTCACAGCAACCTCCAACTCCTGGGCTTTGGCAATCATTTCTCTTGCCTCAGCCTCCCGAGTAGCTGGGACTTCCTGCAGCTTTGATGGGCTTTCACTGGATATTTTTCTAGTTCTCTTCTCTTCCCCACCTGGCTCCCAGCTTTGGATTTGCGTCCCACTTGTCATTGCAGGAAAATGACCTAACTTCTTCTCCAGGACGTAATGAGCGTATACATTTCTACCCTCTGAGTTGTAAGGATCCGCAAAAGTGTGAATGCTCCATCCTTAGAATAGAGAAAGGTGCATAGAAAACTTTCAAAATGTGCTAGCTGTTTTCACTCCCTCTACCATTATCTACAAGGAAGAACATTTTCTTACAATCCTGCTGCCTCAAGTGAGAATTATGGATTAGCATCTAAACTAACGTAACCAATGTATTACTTGATCTCTTCAGAAGAGAAAATTGGATAAGGAAGGTATATTAATTCTTTTTCTGTATTTTTTATTGGATATTGGCAAACTATTATTGTATATATTTATGTATATTTATAGGGTCATTTAAAAAGTAAGACCCTTGAAGAGTTGTTTTATAGTTTGCTTTTAATGAGATCATACTAGAAGATTGTGACATAGAGAAGCAGTATGCTTTGCTCTAATTGTGTTACAACAGCCTTAAAACATGCAAAAGCATTGAGTGTGATATAAAAAATTGAGAAATTATGTTTATGGGGGATGTCTTAGATGATGCTCCATATCTAAATGTCTCCCAATTGTGTAGCATTTCCATTTAAAAAATATTTCTCACTGGGTTTTGATTGAATTATTTTATATCATTGAAAGAAAAGGTAGTGTGTAAGTCTTAAGTCTAGATTAGCTTTAGTAAATGTTTTGGTCTCTCAACTCTTTTTATAAGAGGATTTGTTATAAGATGTTATATTTGTTATACATATGAACTATATATTTTTGAAAGTGCTGAGTAAATAATTAAAAATTAAAATATTATAAAGTAAATAATTAAAAATTAAAGTATTTCCTCCAAAGCCTGAAATTTCGGAGTGATATCATGGCTGAAATATCCTTTTCCTCCCCTCCCTGCCCTCTTATCTTCCAAAGCACCTAATACATACATTACAAAATGTTAGGAATGACAGACGAACACAACTTTGCAAACTTTATACACTCAAAGTTGTAGAAGATGCTGAACACCTAAATCTCGTAAGTTGTTAACAGTAAGTGATTACCCTTAATTGTTTTAATAGAAAATGAGACATTTAACATAGAAGCCCACTTTGAAAATGAGAGCTTTTCCTAGAATGACTAAGAAGTTATGAACCATTGTAAGATATTTCTTGATTTGATAATTTCATAGATTGAAAATTGTGTATATTCATGAAATACTTCTCTTCCACTGATGCGCAGGTGGGACGATGTTGGAAATCCAGACAAGCTGGGCACAACTTTCACAACAGGTAGGAATTTAGGAAATGCAGAGAAAAAATAGGAAAATAAATAGATGGATGTGGTGATTTCAAGTAGTCAGAGCAACAAAGTAAATAAGCCAAAGTCAAGTGAGAAAGTGATCAGGATATCATTTCAGTTCAGGTGGTAAGGAAATACCTCCCTGAAAAAGGGGCATAATGCAGTGTTTTGCTTGGCAAATGATCCCTGATCTTGGCCTTGCCAAAATTCCCTCCCCCACCGCCCCACCGCCCCACAGCGTAGCTCTCAGGATTCATCATAGGGGGAAACTCAGAAGGAAATGGTTGCATCAAAATATGGAGTAAACTGTGAAAGAGAAAGAGGAAGAGCTTGGAGGACTGAATGACTGAGCGACTGTCAGCACACTCAGTGGGGAAGGGGAAAGGCAGAGATTCAGTTCAAGAAATAGATAAAAAGAAATGATGGAGAAATGACGTGTAGAAATCAATGAAAAGTCCTCCGTCTCTGTGGATTTGAGAAGGTTTCCATGTGCGCAGACTTTGCTGTAAAGAGAGAGGCTGCACCAGGTTGCGCCTTTGACATCTCACAGAAGGTCACGCTAAACAGTAATGGGAAGTGTGACAAAGGTGGGAAGGGGAGGGGACATGGCTGCGCGTATTCTCCTGTCAGCCTCCAAATTCAGCACCTGCTTATATTGCACGAAAATTGTGAAGGCTCACACAGTGAAAAGGGCAATCATCAATTATTGTTGTGCTTTAGGTAACTGGGCTTTGCATGTCTCATGGGAATTTTCAGTGTCAACATTCAAACCCTGTGTTAAATATTTACTAAATACTGCACACCACATTATGGTAATTAAATGTCATCCACAAAGTATTAGTCTATTCTATAAAGTTAATCACTCTGAGAAAGTGGGGTACACCAGCCAGGTATCTTTCACATAATTAAATATCTTAGGGAATTCATGATAAAAGGAATGAATGAAAAAAAATAAGTCTTTGCTTTTAAACCAGTCAATAAGGTCTGGAAGGCAGGAATTATACTTCATACCATTTTATATAAAATGAATAATCTAGCTCTGTGTTGACTGTTGATATTTTCATAGTGATTGGAGATATCTGAATGGAAAATCTTCCAATATTGATTATTAGGCTGAAGGCTTCATGAGGGCAGGTAGTATGTTGAGTTATTACCTTAGGATTGAGAACATGGTAAGAACTCAAAAATTACTTCCTGAATAAGTATGGAGATTTTAGCCTACAGAACAGAAATCTTAAGGACAAACTAGCTAACTTCAAATACCTACATGTTTTGTTGTATGGTATGTCAATTAAACTTGATGTGTGTGCTTCTAGGGCACTAAACCAGTGACAGTGATTCAAGAACCTCTAAAATAAGGACATATATTACAGTGCTGTTTACTTTGATCTCTTATTGGCTTCTTAGATCCTTAAGTTAGTGGTTGTATGGTTGAGCACAATAGAACAGGAAAAAATATTCCTCAAAGCGTAAAGGAAAAATATAAATCTCAGGATCTTCCAAAATTGATTATGCCGAAAGGGAGAACAGAGAGCTGAGTCAAACAAGTACTGCCATCTTCTCCCCAGTGAGATACACGGTCCTTTAAAAAAAAATGAAAAGGACTTAGAAAGTGACAAAACAAGGGCTTTGAGGGGACTTTTGGTGGATTAGATGTGGGAGGGAGAGAGGAAGCCTGGCTGGCAAGGTAGTTATGCAGATAAGTCTTAAGAACACGGCCTTCAGAAAAATGTTTTCATTTAAACCTTTAAGTGTGTCATCCTCTCAGCAAACCATCCCCCAGATCAAATAGGCAGGGTCAGGCTTCACTTAACAAAGATTTTGGACAAATGCATTTTTTTTTCCAACTTCCTCACCTGGACACTGGAATGGTTCTGTTTGCTCATGGCCATCTCAAAATATGATGAAAAAAATGAATGTTGGGTTAAAATATGGCTCATTTCTTTTAGCACCCCCCCCAAAAAATTCTCAAGATATACAGCCCCTAAAACATGAGTGCATGTCAATTGTCCTCAGTTACTTTAGGACTATAGCCTAAAAATTCTCTTATTCTACCTATTTCAATTATAAGTTTATTTCCACAGATTCAAATAAAGGAATAGAGAGGCTCACTTTTCTCCCACCCGGAGAAGATTCACAATGTTGACTTTTCCTCCCTCTCCTTCTTATCTTACATAGATTTACTGAGCACCAACTAGACGTTCACAAAAATACCATCAAAGTCCAATACTTTGTGGTCTTTTTCCAGGTGCCTCCTTAAAATCTTGGCTTAATAAAGTCAATTGAGTGTGACTGTGTTGTTTTCAGTCACTTTATAAGTTAGCATAAGCAAAAAGGGGTGGGTGAGTGAATGTTTCCTGGCTAACAATCCAATTTCTTCAGCATCTAATTTAAATGCTAATCTTGTGGGATTCTGTACTATTTGGTATCTTTTTTCTCCCTCTATGTAACAATGCATTTTTACTTACTTATAGGGAAATAATTTTCCTTCAACTGCAAAAAATTCTACAAGGAAGAAATTCTCTGGCCCTTGATGAGGTGATGTCTTTCTTCTTGCAGTTATGGAAGGCACGTAGGATTTGTAGGCAGTAAGTGATGTTGACCATTCCATTTTCCAAATCAACTTCATCTTGACTATTCTCTTTGTTACTTGAATTGAGGGAACAGGTGTCCCTGGTCTGTGCTAAAACCTTCTCTCTGAAGATTAATGAAATGTTCTAAATGATAGCAAATTACAAAGCTTTTGGGGGGAAATATGTCCAGGAATCCAGGATATATTTAATGGAATTTATGTAATTAAGTGGTCGGTAAGGGTAGCTTCTGTGTAATCCAAAAGCCAAATATTGTCTAATGTATTTGTGTGCTGTTTCTTATGGACAGATCAGTAGAATCAGGTGAGAGAGAAAGGGGCAATGTCTATATTGCATGCTAGGTTTCAGAAGATTTTCTTCTTTGCGAATATCACAGTGTATCAGGAATATTTTTACTGTGTGGAAGTATTTTGTAATCTAGTGTTTGGTTGGTATCTCAAGAGCAGCTTCGGAGCATTGCCTAGCTCCATTAAGAGGTGGTGTGACTTAGAAATAGCCCTTCTGAGGTTGCTTAATCTGCCCAGGGTGTAGCTATTTACCTATTCACAGCTTCTCTTATGTAGAAAAACATTGTTTATTGGTTTCATTTTTTCTTAATTTAAAACATTTATTGAAGTTTGGGAACAAATAGAAATAAACATTTTTAGGAAGTAATAATGGAAGAGTACTAAAATAACTGAAAAGAGAGTAAATATAGAAAGCATTCAGGTTCAGGTATAAATGACATGACATAAATCCTAAGGACCCTCAGAAAACAGGAGATAAAATATCAAACTTTCCCTGAAGGAAAACGGAATAATGATGTAATAAAACTTCTTCTTTATATGGTATTTATCACATTTAACCTTCACCACTCTGAAGATGAATCAGGAAGATACATTAATAGGCCTATTTAATAGATGAGTCAGTTAAGGCACAGTTAGTGACAATTGTTTCTTTCTTTTAATTAAATCATAGCTATGTACAATAATGCATTTATGGGGTATAATGTGCTGGTTTTATATACAATTTGAAATACAACAAACTAGTTAACATTGCCTTCACCACACTTTTTTTAATTATTATGTTAGGATGTTTATACTCTGCACTTAGTAGATTTGACATGTACCCTTGCAAAATGCACCATAGGTGTGGTGCGACCAATTACCCTCCCTCCACCTATCTTCCCACTTCCCCTCCCCTCTCCCTCCTCTTTTATCTTGGGCTGTAGTTGGGTTATAGCTTTCATGTGGAAGTGTGGGTGATTATATATTGGTTTCATAGTAGAGCTGAGTACTTTGGATACTTTTTCTTCCATTCTTGGGATGCTTTACTAAGAAAAATATGTTCCAGCTCCATCCATATAAACATAAAAGAGGTAAAGTCTTCATCATTTTCTAAGTCTGTATAATATTCCATGGTGTACATATACCACAATTTATTAATTATTTCTTTTAAGATATGTAGAGTAATGTTATATGTGTTACATATATGTAAGATATATATATATATATAATTTGATGAATATTGACAAATGTGTAAATTTACATAGAAAACATCTACACTTACATAAAAAAACATTTCTATCAGCCCAGAATATTTCCTTGTGTCCACCATATGTTAATTCCCATGCAAGCAATGATGAGGATAACTCATGTGGTAGATTAGTTTGGTCTGTCCTTGAAGTTTATTTAAAAATAAAATTAAATCATATGTACAATTTGCATCTGTTTTTCCTAATTCACCACAATGATTTAAGGCACATTAATGTTACCATTCTTATTTGCAGTTCATTCCTTTCTAATGCCAAATAATATTTCTTTATATGCATATGACAAAAAAAATGTTTATTCTCTGGTTAATAGATATTTGGGTTATTCCATTCAGAGGCTATTTTAAATAAAAGCTTTAAAACTCTTGTCCAGGCTCGGTGCCTGCGGGCTAAGGCGCCAACCACGTACACCTGAGCTTGCGGGTTTGAATCCAGCTTGGGCCCTCCAAACAATGATGGCTGCAACCAAAAAATGGCCGGGCGTTGTGGCGGGCACCTGTAGTCCCAGCTACTTGGGAGGCGCAGGCAGGAGACTCGCTTGAGCCCAGGAATTGGAGGTTGCTGTGAGCTGTGATGCCATGGCACTCTATCCAGGGTGACAGCTTGAGGCTCTGTCTCAAAAAAAAAACCAAAACAAAAAACTCTTGTCCAATTTATTCAGAAGTCACACATTTCATTTCTCTTGAATAAACTGATTAAAGTGGGTCAAAGAGTATAGGTAGGCTTACTTTTATGAGGAAAAGCTGACACAATTTGCTAAAAGTGTTTTGCCATTTTATATACTAACAAGGTTATTACAAGAGTCTCAGTCATTCAATGTCATCATCATGTGTTGCTGTGATTCTTTTTATAACTTCTTGGTAATTTCTGGCTTTTAAATTTGTTCATTTAAACTCAGTTTTTAAAGGATTTTCTGACAATAGTTTATGATATCACCCTATTTCCCTGTAATGTCTATAAATATGATATATATTACAGCTATTTGCATGATTATTTTTATTGTTTTACATTTCTATTTTGTCAATTTTTGCCTAGAAATGCATTAGATCTTCCCCTGTGTTTCCTTCAGATTTAATTGGCTTTTCTTCCTCTAGCTTATTTTTAGGTCTTTCTTCTTTTCTGAAATAAGTGTAACTACTATCAGTGTTTTTCTCAAAGCACCACTCTATCTGATTCTCAGCATTTCCTAGATTTCTTTTGGTAATTTATTTTTAATTTTTTAATGTATGGTCATATGGCAAGCTCTGTATGATTTTAATCTTTGAAAAATGTTGAGACATGTTATATCCCTGTGTGTAGCCTCTTTTGGTAAATGTGCTACATGCAGTTGAAGAGAGTATGCTGTCGTGGAAAGGTGGTCGATGATACTGTTTTCGTCTTCTACATCCTTATTGATTTCCTGTCTGCTTATTCTATCAATTACTGTAACAAAAACCATGAAATACCACATTGTTCTATCAATTACTGTGACAAACATCATAAAATACCACATCTTCTTAATTTATCTATTTTTCCTTTCACCTCTATGATCTTTTTGTTGTATTTATTCTGGAGCTGTTTTGTTTATGCTTACAGTATATATTTATAATTGTGATATTTCTCTTATTTAAAATCATTTAATGATTTCAGAATGTCTCTTGCCCTTCCTAGTAATATTTCTTCTGTCAGTCAGCGTGGTCTGTGTAACCATGCCACCTTCCTTATGCTTAGTGTTTATCTGTTCTATTTCTTTAACCACTCCATTTAATTTCAATATACTTTGCCTTTGACTTTAAAGTGCATCTCTATTATTGACAGCATAGATCTAATTAGTTGTATCTTAATCTGTTTGTTCAGGAAATTTCTGCCTATGATTAAGTGTTTTAGTCCTTTGAAATTTAGTGTATTTATTATTATTGTTGAATTTATGTCTACCAGTTCTTTCTATGTCTCAAATTTTCTCTTATTTTTTTTTTTGTTTTGTTTTCCTTCCTCTTTTCCTTCACAGCCTTCCTTTATGTCATTTATGTAATTTCATTATTATGTAATTTATATTATTTCTTTATGACACATTAATTATCCTATTGATTTTCTAGCAATGATTCTATGCATTATTTTTGGTGTTAGTGCTGCTTTATGGCTTATAATCTGTATTATACAGATTGTATAATACAGTTTATAATCTGTATTATACAAATATACAATCAACTTCAAGTTAATACTGACTTACTTTCTATATGATAGAGGAACATTGTAGTATATGTGTATCTTTTCATTCGATTTTATGTATATGTGTGTGTGTGTATCCACAAAAGCATATGGTTGTTCATTATAAGTCCAATGATATGCTGTGATCATTCTTGCTTTATACAGTCTCCATTATGATTTGTAATAAATGGCTCCCTGGCTCTTTAAGTTTTCTTAGTGATTACAGAGATAGAGCTATTGAATGAAGATGGCTCATATGAACAGAAAGAGAGAGCTTTAGTAGTGATGCAAATTTTTGAATGAGTAAAGTGGCAATGGGAGTTATAAAGTTGAGTTATAGGAATAACCAGTATCAAGGAGTATGTTTTCAAACATACTAGTTCTTCAAGGGGGAGGATGTTGGAACATATGATTTCTAACAAGTAAGTTCACAAACTCATCCTAGAAGAAGGGCTGCTATCTCCCTGCAGAATAGCACCACAATCACCTCCAAAGTACTCCCCTCATGGAGCTCTGTACCGACACAGGGCCAAGTTCAACTTCAAAGTAATTTTGGAAGTCTTATTCTGGAATGACCTTCAGAGCTGTTGTATGGAACACAATAACATGCAAGAACAGTAATGAATGCCACTCAGCAAGACACCAGCACATGTTGACAGGAACACAGCTGTGCAACACCAGTATACCAACTTGGTGAGACCTCATCGAGCTGTCTGCATGATACTGCCCACATCAGCGCACAACAGCAAGCTCGGCAACGTTATTGTCAGCCCTGGTACAATGACAGCTCTGATGGTCATTCCAGAAAAAGAGTTGCAAAATTCCTCTGAAGGGTAGACTGGGCCCTGGTGTTGTCTAGCTTCCCAAGGGGAGTCCCTCAGAGGTGACATTAGTGACGTTCTGTTCAGCAAGGAGGGATGTAGCACTTTTTCTAGGATGGCTTCTCAAACTAACTGCCAGATAGGTGTATTGTTTCCATTTGTTTTGAAGTTTGGTCATTGCTGTACCAAACAAAATTAGGGTTCCATTAGGATAGAAATAAAGGAAAATGGATGTTAAACAGGTAGGTAACAAGCTTTGTCTAAGCAGCTTTGCCTACTATGTTTGTGATAGTCTTCATGCTAATAGACTCTGCCAAGAAAGACATATGAAGGATAGAGCAATAAACATTCATTCACTTCTTCATTTACTTCTCCAACAAACTTTAAATGGGTAGTGAGAATAGGAGAATTACAGTGGGAAGGAAGACAAACTACCAGCATTCGATAAGCTTCTATTTATGTGCAGGAAACAGACACAGAAGCAGTTGCCCAGTGACGGGGTAATTGTCATGAGGGATAAAAGCACGGGTTGATGTTATGGTCACAGAAGAAAGTCAGCAGTCAGGTAAGATGTCCCAGGGAGGAACTTAAGGGAATAACTTTAAATGTTACACTAGTATAATTTAAACTAGAAAAAATGCCAAAGCACTAGGTGGTCTTAGGTCATTTATTTACTATATATCATAAGAAATGGCTTAATTGCTCTGGAGCTTGGTTTCTTTCCTATATTAAAAGACCAGTAATAAACAAAGAGTGCTCTCATGAGAATTAAATGGATAATACCAAAAAAAAGGCTGTTGGAGGATGCCTGGCACATATAATAAGCACTCATAGACATTCATGGATGTTACGTGAATTACTGAATATAGAATGCAAATACTATTATGGAGCTAGTATAGTATCTTCATTTTTTAGGTGAAGAACTTGAAGCTCAAAGAGTTTAAGAAAGTTAACAAAGTCCTCACTGTCAGGAGGTGACAGTACTGGGTTACCCCCCTCCCACGGTGTTGGGTTTTAGAAAAGCCCGCCACATGCAGAGTGACAGATGACTTCTTATGCCATTTTTGTGACAAGGACAATTCACCTTTCTCTCTCTCTTTCTCATGTCTCAATGCATCACAACAAAATACCTTTTTGATTTTAGTAAAGCAACTAAGCTCTATCTGTGTGAAGGCCTTATACTTGTTGCTTTGCAAGATGGAGCAATTAACTATATAAAATGCTGTCTTCTAACAGACAGCGTTATGCATGTATGTGATTTTCTTTCTATGTACTTGTAGGCAGATGATTTATTTTTAAAAGTGTTCAAAAATATTTGAAGGAACATAAATAGAACATAGAGTATCAAAGCAATAGGACACTCTCCCAAATCAATAATTAACAAAACCTAACAAAGAAAAGTGAAAACCAGAGTAAAAAAAAGAAACAAAAAGTGACAGTTATATAATAATAACTCAGAGGAAGACAAACTGATATACTGGAAGATCCAGACGTATTGGAGATTTTGTTGTGGGTCATAAAATAAGCTAAGAGCAACTTGAAAACCAATATAGAAGCTAATACAGGGTACACCACATAGTTCTTACTACCTAATTAGACTAATTCAATCCAAATTTAACTATTCCTATTCTATTTTTAAAGGACTTTGAACAACCCCATCGAATATTTTATAGCATAGGTTGATTTACAATTCAAACATTTGACAACTCTTAAATCTCTTTAAAAATAATTCCATATTTACACAAATCTATGACTCATTAATAGTAGAATAAAAACTTCGAAAGTGATTTTTTTTTTTCTTTCTGGAAGAAGTTAAGTTCTTTTGGACCTTGCCCAGATGAAACAATAGAATTGGAGATAGAATTCTGAATAAGAGAGATATGTCTCTTTCCTTAAAAAAATTTTTGAAGTCAATTAAGAAAGACAGGCATTTTATAAATAATTAGAAATATACCATAGAAATGAGGAAGTGAATTTACAGGTAAGTGTGACATGCACACTCAATTTTTTTGTGTGTGTCTGAGACAGTGATGGCTTAAAGAATACACAATGAGTAGAAATGTACTAGTAATTTACAAAGAAATGAGAGAGGATGAATGTGAGTGTGTGATAGTGTACAGAAAAGTAAATCTTAGTCAATTAAAACAAAATGAAATGAAAATTACGAATAGGTATTCACTGATGGGAAAGAGTAAGATTTGAACAAGAATCTTAAAAACGTGCAATGTGATTAGCAAGTAATGACCGAGGAGGAAAATTAGAGTAGATGAATGGGGCTGATCATGAAACCAAAAGGAGCTAATAGAAATATTAATAGTATGTAAATAGTGACTGTCCAACCCTGTTGGTATTTTTATTATCTTTATTATGATTAATTCAACCACAGGATTAGTATTTTGTGTCTTATTCAGGACGGGCAGGCATATCAAGAGAAAACAACTTCCTCTAGGTTGGTTTGGCAGGGAGTAGAAAAAAAGTTTCATGCTAAGATAGTGGAGTCCTCTCAGTGAGGCATCGCATTCTGTGGTTCTGGACCAGCCTGAACTCTGTATTTTATTTTCTATGGATACATGTATATTATATGATTTATTATAATATAATATAAATTATATTCTATACAGTCTAAGATTATGTTAAGATTATGGAAAACATACTCCAAAGTATGGTGCTTTAACATGCTGAGCACTCCGATTGTAGGAAATTTGAGGGCCTTAGAAAATGCTTTGGAATCAGTCTCTCTGACTTTACTTTGTTTCTCCCTGAAATGCAGGGTAGGACTATCTCTAAAATCCCTTTATCTGATTAAGGGAAGCTTTGCCAAAACAAAACAGTTGCTTGAAATCCCCTATCTATGATCTCATCAGCTATGGAAGGTTTGTCTTGAGTTGGAAACTAAAGATCATCTCCACACCAGCCAAACCTTTCATCTGTTCTTCTGAACACTGTTACCCCAGATTCTTTATCTACATTCATAAGAGGACCTGTGCCAACAGTGCAGTTTCAACCTATGCTTCCCATAACTTGCTGCCACCTACCCCAGAGCCTAGTAAAACTTTGTCCTAAGCTATTGTTTTTCTCTTTGGACTCAATAATTTCCCTTAAAATTATTTGCTCTCCTTTTAAAATTGCCTTTCCTATACTTCCTATTTCCCTCTCCCAATGAAAAGGACGTTTAAGCTTCAACCATCTGGTCCTTCACTGAGTTTCATACTTTGTATGACTCCTGAGTGCTTACATGTTAATACATTTGTCTATTTTTCCTCCTATTTATCTATTATCAGTTTGTACTTAGACTCAAATTTTCTAACCTTTAGAGGGTAGAAAGTAAGTTCCTTTCTCCCTTACAACTATCAGGAGTTTGCCAACAATTGTAATTTTCTAGCCAGTTTGTTTTTCTGCTGACAACAATGTTTCTTTAATATCCCTTCTAGAGAAGGAGCTAAACTATTTTGACATATCAAATATTGTTCCAAATGGTCATTTTGGAATGTTTACAATGTCTTTGGCTTTTTGAAAAACAAAGCTTGTTTTATATTAATGTCCATTTGATTGAGGCAAGATGATACATGTGAAACTGTGATATATGATCAGAACTGTTTTTAAATATTACTTTATTTTATGGTTTCTCTTTTGGGTGACAGTGTTTTTTTAAAGTACATATTTATTCATTTTATTCATTTTTCAAGGAGATGATTGCTAAGTGCAATACTGTGAGTTAAAGAAAAACCTAAGGAGTTCTGTGTGTATTTGTTAGGTGTATAGATTTCATGTTTCTAAATGAAGGTTTATAAAGCCATGCCAATAAAATGGCAACAGAAAAACCGTGGCCATGCCTGTAATTGGGGAAGGGAGACGTGGAGAGATTTGAAAGAAATCTCATTGGTGTATCAATAATTGGGGAAAGATAGATAAAGTATATGCCTTCATTAAAACATCTAACAAAAATCTCCCTGAGCTGCCACAGATGGATACAGGCTCTGGTTGATTGAGGCAAGATGTTATTTATTTATTTACTTATTTCAGGGGCTAGTGTGAATCTTGTTTCAATACAGACAATTTTTTTTTTTTTTTATGGCAGCTGGGTTTACAATTTGTATTCAAATGAATGGTGAGCTGGTTTAGGAAATCCATTGGTATTCAAAAATGGTAGGAATAGTCCCTAGTAAGACTTGGAAAGCAAAATTACTGTATGGCACCCCATGGTGGTAAATGTAAAGAGTCAGAAATTGCTTTTAAACAAGATGACAGGTGGGGGAATGGAATTCATATGCAGGTTAGGAGCCCTGGTGGAAACTTAGCCTCATCTTAGGTCTTTCAGCCATTAGTTCTTGGGATCTCCATACTCTCATTTGAACAGCATCTCTTATTCCATAAGACTTTAATTAATTCTAATTTTGTGAATAAGTAACCGTTTTCATTTCGCACCTGAGACTGTCCTCTTCCCACAACACCATACACTTTCAACTACTTTTAGTGTCTGCATGTCAGGTGCATTGATGGTGCAATATTCTTGAGCCCCCACAGGAAATCACGAGTGGCCCTCCCTTCTCCACCCAAGTCCCCAAGTCCCTTATCTCATTCAAGTGACCTCCCCAATGTAGATGCCCTCACTACCTCAAGTCATAGTGATTATTTCTTTCTCATTACAGAACTAACTGATAGTACCATTATACCATATCTTTAATTGTGTTACATATTTATCATTTTATAAGTATTAATGTTTTACCACAATTCATGTAGGTAATTGATAACATCCATGAAAACAAAAGACTTTGTCTAAAATGGCAACTCTAGTTCCCATAATGTTTTACCATTCAGTAGCTTCTGTCACGTATGTGTCTCATTAAATACCCTTTGAGGAAGGAATTATTAATGTCTTCATTTTAAAGATAAGGATGCAATAGTCTGCAGGTAATAGTTTGCAAAAATAGAGTCTGAATCTGAATCATTTTTCTTACTACAGTTTCTTCTATACGTTTTAATTACCATTTTGACTCAAGCCCAGGAACTACCTCCTATATAGACTTGCAAATGCTTGTAACTGGGTAAATAAATATGAATATAAACTGTATTTGATTACAAAAGTCTCTGCTTGGTGAGGGTTGCAATGGTTAAAAAGAGAAAAGAAACATATCTCTTTGCCTTTGAAATGAAGGAGACTAGTGGAATCATATAAATAGACTTTAATTAAATAGCATAACTTAACACAAAATAGTATGCTAAGTAATAGTATATTAAGTAAGTATATTAAATAAACAGTGTTATTTTATTTGGCATAAATAAGGTTTCCCAGTAATTCTCCCCAGAGGTATGAAGTAAAGCTTTACCAAGGTGATCAGATTATCAGAACACAGTGGAGTATGTTAGGAAGGGTTTGTGACTGCTGGGTGAACAAACAGGCATAGCCAGTACATATCAACAGAATAGTAAGTTAAGGAGAACATGGAAGGGGCAAGGGAGGGGCGGGGGAGGGAGAGGATGGGTGGAGGGAGGGTGATTGGTGCAATCACACTTATGGTGCATCTTACAAGGGTACAAGTGAAAATTACTAAAATTTCATATAAAATGTCTTCATATAAATGAAGAATATAAATGTCTTCATATAGTGATTAAAAGGCCATGAAGGCTATGTTTAATAGTTCAATGAAAATATTTTAGATTGTATATAAAGTCAGCACATTGTGCCCCATGATTGCACCAATGTACACAATTATGATTTAATAAAAATAAAAGAAAAAGAAGAAGAACATGGAATTACAGAAAGGCAAATATTACATACTACAAGGAGGGTGAAAATTCCAGTTTGCCAGGTGCTTAGATGCCTGTGGGAGTCTAATTATAGTATAAGGAAATGAGGCTAGAGAAGTATGTTTGGGCCAATTGGGAAAGAGATTCTATTTCACATAAAGGGACTGATTTCATAAATATCTGTTTTAAAACCTCCATTTTTTTTTTAACCAGAGAAGCTATACAATCCTTTTTCAGGTATTATATGAAGAACTTCCAGTCATTGACTACTTCTTAAATCCATTGGCATTTTGATTTTGAGAGGAGCTTCACAGCTGGAATCTCATAAAATTAATACTTAAGAACCACGCAGTGAAGTAGATAAGATAAATCTCCTTTTACAATTAACCAATAAAATCCCAAGAGATGATGAGAAACTTGTGTCTGTTCACAAATCTGGTAAGATATGGATTTTCTTCTGGATCAATCTCCTAAACATTTAGGAATTAGAGCATTATAAGAAAAATGACCAGGGTATGAAATTTTAAAGTTCACACAGGCACTCACTTGGGGGGTTGTACACTGCTCACATGATGTTGAGAGTGAGAGCCTCCCGTTGAGAGTGAGGGCCTCCTGAGATTTTGCATCTGTTAGCAGAGGGGATCTCTCTCCTTACAACCATAGCACAGATGTTAGGAAATGTGTGTGCACCTAATAAATTCCAAAGGAGTGATTCCCTAGAAGTTTCTAACTCCTCTGGCCATTCCATTCACCCCTTCCCATCTTTTCTGAACAAAAATAACTAAGAGCATTTTGTAAAGTCCTACCATGTATTTTTCCTGTTTACATCTTTTTAATTTTCCTCATTTGGCTTAGGAATGGGCCTGAAATCCATAGGGCCATCACAGTCTTGCCCGTTTTCTATCAAATACATTATTATTATTTTCTCTGTTATTTTCCTCCATTCTACTATATTCTAGTTTTTGTCCATTTCCACCAATATATTGATAATCAATGAATCCAAATTTCAGGGATTTGCGGTGGTTTTTTCCTTTTCCTGGGTGTCCCTCCCCTTGTTTTCTGGGCCTCCCGTGACTTATTTAAGTCTTAGCATCTGGTTCTCTTCATTGGAGATATCCTTTCTTCTTCTTTAAAAAAAAAATAGCCTTGGTGAGATATAACTTGTGTAAGTTATAATTCACCTATTTAAATTACACAATACAATGATTTTTACTATATTTACATGTAATGATCACCACAGTCAATTTTAGAAGATTTTCCTCACCTCAGAAAGAAATCTGTATTCTTTAGACATCGACATCCCTATAACTTTCTAGTATTTTTCTAGTACTTTTTCTAGTTTTTTTTTTTTTTTTAATTTTAATAACTTTACTTTTCAAATACAAAGTTTCCATTTGATTTTTGGACACAAACATGTTCTGTTTCTCTCTTGACATTCTTTATTGGATGTAACTTTTATTATACCTTCCTTTATTTAAGCATGTTTTCCTTGATAATAGCTATTTTGAACTAATTTTCTGTGAAATCTTAGATCTAGCTGCTCCTCCGGGCATTTGTGCTGCTTACTTCTTTTCCAGGCTAGGTTCTGTGCTCCTGTTTCATTACATGCCTTGTAACTTGTTGTTAGAAACCACACTTTTAAAAGTAATACATTGTAGCAACTCAGGGTACTGATATTCCATCTCACCACCCCTACCCCTCTGCCTGAGGCTTGTTACTGTTGTTTGTTTGAGCATTGTATAGTGGCTTGCTGAATCATTTTAGTGAATTGTTTTCTCCTGAACAGTGTTAAGCTTTTGATGTTTCTTCTCAGGGAGGCACAGGTTCCGGTCTGCCCACAGTCATCCCAGGATGCCAGTGGCATTGGTAGAGCTATCTTTCAGTCTTTCCTAAATATACCAGCTGAAGGAGTTCAGCAAATTTCACTCCAGTTTATGACTCCTTGATATAAAGAACATTTTGAATGGAAAGTCCTTAGAGATCAACTGGCCCTGGGAAGGGGCTTTTCCTCTATCTGTATAACTAGACAGACCCATCGGAAGAATAATTAACTTCCTTTCTCTTCCCTGTTATCTCATTATATTGCAGAAAATAAAACAAAAAAATGCCACCAGACTTCATTCAATTATTTTAAATACAACTGTCCCTCAAGGTTAATGTAAGAGAATCTTTCCAAGTCTATCTATTTCCCCATCCATTCATTCTTCCTAGCAACCATTTATCACCCCTAAATGGGATTATCTATATTCTTCATCTTTCCCTTCTCTCTAAAAGCAGGGCATAAAAATATCTAGATCCCACTAACATATTAGATAATCAATCTGTGATGTCACTGTGTGCATGGGAAATAAAACTCTCTCTTTATTAATCTGCCTCAATTGTGAGTTGATCTTTCAGTGAACTTTGCCCCCATCTAGCTTTTAAACTCTCCTAATTTCCACTTGACCAGTATTCTGTTTCAACAATTCCATGGAATACAAATTGCTATATAGACTAACCTAATAACCTTGCAGCTTCTTTGAAGGAATAGTTTATGAGGTCCCTGTTAGATGTTTGTTCTAACTCCAGAGAAAATCCTTCCAACTGGCTAATTCCCTGAGGTCTCTTGGGCTAACTAGTTGGGGTTACCATTAGGTTGTATCTTCATCAAATCTACAAATCTCCTTCTAGTTGCCTTTCATTGCAATCCCCCGGGTTTTAATAGATTTGAATTTCTCCCATCTCTTTCTTGAATGAAGCCATTTCCTTTGGGAAGATATTAAGAATTGCTTTAATAACCATTTATTTTGCTCAAGCAAAATCTTTGAGTTCTATCTTCAGAGATGAGTAAGACAATGAAAGCTTCTTTCTGAGTGACTCTCCCTTTGTAGGAGCTGAGCATTCAGTAGAGAAGGTGAGAATAGCGGGATGTCTCTTCAAATTGCCTCTCCTTGCATGAAACCAGTGCTTTACAAACAGGGCAGGGCATGAGACTGAAGGTTTTGGGCCCCCAGTATTCTCTCATTGTCATCCTTGTGATAGAAATCTCCCTTCCATTAGTGGGCTGGGAATAAGCAGTGAGCTCCCACATGTCAAATACACATGGCAGGACTCAGTTTTAGCAACAGGCAGTGGGGGACAGGATGACAAATGTAGAAGCCCTGCTCTGCCTAGCAAGAAAAGTCTCTCCTAGAGTTGAGGAGAGAAAGAGCTTTATGATTTTGGCTCCAGCAACCTGGATTGGAGTCTCCACCTTGCTAAGCTAGGGTGGAGACTGCGGAGGTAGTTTTCATGCAAATACTATAGAGTTTTGCCTTTCTTATCAAATGGCTAGATTTTTTTCTTAAATAGATGTTTCTTTATTTCCTCTTTGCTATTAGAACCATTTTGAAAGCTGAGGCTTTCAAAAATTTCTCAGAGACAATCTTTACCAGTTCCATTGAGGAGGAAATCAGAAAAGCTCTTCACAGTGTGAT
>CAUYRH010164157.1:0-26069 GCA_963574655.1 Perodicticus potto | reverse complement strand
AATTAAAAATAAAAAAGTAATTTTATGCTCTTACAAACAGGATAGATATATTGATACTGATTATAATTACGATTTCAAAATCACAAATATTAATGCAAGAAGACTATTTTTATAGTAAGTTTCTTTTGAGTAGCTGATTATTTTAATTCTTTTTCATATGATCCTTTAAGCATATAATCACTGGCTCTTATTATCCTCCCTCAAGTATTTACACTTGCCATATCTCATATTCTTTCTTTTCAGAAAGTTCCCTTTGAAGTTTGTCTAGTTTTTATACATAATGTACATGAGGAAAAAGAGTAAGAAAGACATCGGTAAATTATGAATGTCATCAATTTTAATATCAATATATTCTGTACCAGATATAAAACCTTTTGGTAAATCTTTTTGACTTTTCAGTATCATGACAAAATTTATTGAAAAATACTTATCACAATAAGCACAACCAAATCTAAAAATTTATGTATTTAAAAAAATTGACATCATTGTATTTCATTCTTTTGACTTGATGAAAAATGAAAAGACCCTCATTAGGAGATACTTTCAAAGAATTTAATGGATAACTTAAAGACAACTTAAAAATTGTAAGACTATAAGATAAAGAAAGGGAATATGAAGACCACTGGTGTTTATCTATTGCATAATACATTTTACTCACTTTCTCATAAAAGTCTGAACTTTTCACAAAGAAGGTTTTCACCTTTTCAAGTGTTCACTCAAGTGTCGTATACAAACCACCTACCACAGACTCATTAGCAACACTTGTTAAAAACTGAGATTCTGGACTCAGCTGCTTCAGCTCCAGGTCTCAAGCCTCTGGGTTTAACTCTCTCTCCTCCAGCATGGCCCATGACAGCTCTGCTAACCAAACCAGAGCAACAAATCATAGGCACAGTTACACCAAATTCATAGATGATCAGTTGAAAATCCTCATCAATACCTTCAATCAAAAACCTCACCCGGATTATGCCACCAAAGAAAAACTTGCTTTAGAAACTAGCACTGATGAGTCAAGATTCCAGATTTGGTTTCAGAATCGAAGAGCCAGGCACAAATCAGTGAAAAAAAACAGAACTTGAGGAGACTTTAGAAGAGAAGCAAAGAAGGGAAACCAGACGGTGTCGCACCTCCTTCAGTCCCACACAATTGCACACTCTCATCCAGGCTTTTGCAAAAGACGGTTACCCTGGAATTGAGCGCAGAGAACAACTTGCTGAAGAAACTGGGGTTCTAGAGTCAAGAGCCCAAATTTGGTTTTAAAATCGAAGGTCTAAATACCATTCCCAGAATTAAAAAAAGGATGTGATAAGTCCTTAGAACAAGACCAAGATCAAGATCTCT
Organism: Perodicticus potto; assembly: GCA_963574655.1. NCBI lineage: Eukaryota > Metazoa > Chordata > Mammalia > Primates > Lorisidae > Perodicticus > Perodicticus potto. The sequence goes on along the minus strand of CAUYRH010164157.1, from coordinate 24,728 downwards.
GAGGGGGATCAAGGTATAGAAAATATACAATAGGACCCTCTGAAGCCAGAACATGGTGGCTTCTTTTATTTATTTATTTCCCATGAGCTGCAGAAGATCATAGATGGTACAGAATACTTTATAACATTGACTTCGGTCCCAAATCTCTCCCACAGTTTTCCTGCGAATTTACCTTTCTCCTGAGGCTGCAGACTGAGCCTTTTGGAGATTGCAAAGGGCTTCCAGAGGCAGAGACAGACACCAGAAGCACCACACAGCCCTACTTGACCGGGACTGGATCCAGTGTTCAGACCTTGAGATGCTAAAAAATAAACTCAGTAATAGCCATTAAAAAAAAAAAAAAAAAAAACCCTGATATTCCTAAGTTCTATTTGAAAACAGACTCTGTGAAGATTAGGACAGGAGATCTCTAATTATTATATGTTTCTGGGGTTAAATTTATTCACAGAAATCTGGGAATCCTGGATTGCACCCAAAGACAAAGAGCTGGGTTCTGCCACCTAGAGAGAGTTTTGAGAATTTTCAGGAAAGCTTTGGCTGTGATAATGATCGGGGTGCACTACTGGTGTTGCATGTGCAGGACAGTCCTTCTGTATGCCTAACCATGCCAGATCCTCACAACTTTAGTGTGTTGTATTTGGCATTTATGAAAGTAAAAACTATACTTATAATCATCTTATAATAGAGCCCATTTCTGTTTTTCATATAAACAAAACTTTCTGCAAGATTTTAATATATTGAATTTTCTTAAAATCACTGCTATATAAATTTTAAGAAAGTTGTACATAGTTTTGTTTAGAATATTATTGTCTTTTATTTCAGAAAATCACATCAGTCATGATAATGTCACTCACATATTTAAATTTCCAATACAGCCCTCCTCTCTCAATCTGCATTTGTACCAATTGCCTTCATGTTGATTTTATATGTAGGCGAAGCATGAAATGGCTTCATTAAATATTGCTGGTGTAATCGGGCCTGAATATCAACATATTGAAATATGTATTATTCATGAGTTATTTTTCTTTTAGTATTATAGTTAAAACCTTCTAAATTCTTATTTTTAATTTAAGATAGTTAAGAGGACATTTCAAAATGTTTTCCTGAAAAAGGTTCTATTGGGTCTGATAAAGCTAAGAAACATTGAGAAAGTATTGTTCCAGACCAGTCTATGTCAGTAGGTTTTTACAAGGTAAAATTCACAACTTTTTTCAGGAAGGAATTTAAATTCCTGTTAAAATGCTTGAGCAGGTTTATGTTACCTCTAAATGAGATTAAGAATTTAGGAAACTCAGGTGGCTCCTGTGGCTCAGTGAGTAGGGCGCTGGCCCCATATACCAAGACTGGCGGGTTCAAACCCGGCCCTGGCCAAACTGCAACAAAAAATAGCTAGGCATTGTGGCGGACACCTGTAGTCCCAGCTGCTCAGGAGGCTGAGGCAAGAGAATCGCCTAAGCCCAAGAGCTGGAGGTTGCTGTGAGCTGTGATGCCACTGCACTCTACCGAGGGTGATAAAGTGAGACTCTGTATCATAAAAAAAAAAAAAAAAAAAAAAAAGAATTTGGGAAACTCGGTGCCTGTAGCTCAGCGGCTAGAGCGCCAGCTACATGCACTGGAGCTGGCGGGTTTGAACCCAGCCTAGTCCTGCCAAACAACAATGACAACTACAACCAAAAAATAGCTGGGCGTTGTGGGGGGTGCCTGTAGTCCCAGCTACTTGGGAGGCTGAGGCAAAAGAATCGCACAAGCCCAAGAGTTTGAGGTTGCTGCGAGCTGTGACATCATAGCACTCTACCGAAGGCAACATACTGAGACTCTGTCTCAAAAAAAAAAAAAAAGAAAAGAAAAGAAAGAATTTAGGAAACCAAATATTATATATCTAGTGGTTAACTAGCCTAAATACTTGCTTTCTTTTATCTAACCCAGTGGTTAGATCATCTCAATCAGGGGTGATTTTCCCCAGGGAAAATTTGACAATACCCGGAGATATTTTGCGTTGTCACAATTGAGGGGATGCTACTGGCATCTGATGGCAAAGGCTAGGGATACTTCCAATATATTACAATGCACTAGATGGCCTTCTAACAACAGAAGTATGATCTGGTCCAAAATGTCAAAGTGTCAAGGCTGATAAACTCTGACCTAGACATTTTGTTTTTCTGTAATATATTCATCCAAAGGGGGAATTTTTGAAATGTTCCACTATGACACCCCTTTTGTTAACGCAAGCTTGAAACAAATTTGACAAAGCTTGTAGGTAATTAAGTTGAAAGCTTTTTTTTGCTTTCATAATATTTAAAGTGCCCTAAAAAGACTAAATAAAAATACAAATGATGTACGGTTGTAAATTTTCTAGTTATTCTTATGGTCTTATTTTTTTATGTTCAGGAAAAGGTAATCATTTTAATATACAGTACAACCATGGTTGATCACCTCCCTACATTGACCACCTCCTTAAGTTTACCTAGTTTTCATAGTCTGGTCATCCACCACATGTACATATCAGTACAGTAGGCCTAGTTTCTCTTGTTGACCACCTCTGTATATTGACCAGTTTGTTATAGCCCTTTGGGTGGTCAAGTTACAGAGATTCTACTGTATTTATAAATCATGCTAGGGCTATGAGAAAGTTAGTAAACAAAAAATTATACTAAGACATGTTAGAAAAGAGAATAAAGAATAAGGCTTGGAAAGTGATGGAAATCAAGAAATGAAAATTTAGAAGATATTGAAGAAAGGAAATGGTTTCAATATCTGACCAAGTGCCTATAGAAAGATTTGAAAATAATGCAAATATCCCAAGTTAAATTTAAATGATTATTAGTTATCCAAAAGAATGTGTAAAACAATCAATCAATGTAATAAGATGGAAAGCTCAGAAATAACCTAAATATTTATAGTCAATTGATTTTCCACAATGGTGCAAAGACCACTCAATGAGGAAAGAACAATAAATGATATTGGTAAAATTGAATATCTATATTCAAGAGAATGAAAGTAGACCCTTATCTCAAACTGCATATAAAAATAAACTCAAAATAGTTATAAGACTTAAACCTAAGACCCAAAACCGTAAAGCTACTAGAAGAAAACAAAGGGAAAAACTCTGTGGTCTGTCAATGATTTCTTGGCTAGGACTCCAAAAGCACAGGCAACAAAAGCAAGAGTAGACAAATAGTTTGATGGCATCAAAATAGAATGCCTTTTGACAGTAAAAGATATAGTCAACAGAGTGAAGAGACAACACATGGATTTGGAGAAAATATTTGCAAATCATACATGTGAAAAGGGGGTTATATCCAAAATACATAATAAATTCAAAGAACTCAACAGCAAGAAAAGGAATAACTAAATTAAAAATTGGCAAAGGATCGAAACAGACATTTCTCAAAAGAAGAGATAAAAATAGCTAACATATATATGAAAAATGCTCAACATCTCTAATCATCAGGGAAATGCAAATTAAAACCACAAATTAAAACCTCACAGCTATTAGGATGGCTATTAGCAAGGAGTTCAATACAGGGAGGGAGTACAGACATCTCTTCACCAGCCATTCTCAGTAAGATTGGGGTGAGGGGTCTCTTGCCACCCCTTACTGGATTGTCCCACTCAGAAACATCATTTCAAAAACACAGTGAGACAGCAAGGGACCCCAGGAGCCAAGCAGTTCGGGAGCAGAGGAAACACTGGATAGAGAGTGGATATGAGGGAGTCTGGCAACTTAAGGACAAAGCCTACATACAGAATCATGTGGGAAGACTCTCCTGCGGGATCAAGCCTGCAAGAGAGTCTTACCACTCAAGGCACTCACTGGGGACTGGACTGAACTCTGGGAGGGTCTGTACCTCCAGGCAAGGGAAATGTGCAGAAAGGAGCAAGAGCTGAGATCCTCCTGGTCTCCTGGTGAGTGCGGAAAATGGTTCTTTGGCAAAGGGCTAGAGATGAGAGGGAATTCTATAGCTTTCCTTCTTTCTTTTTCTTCTCTTCTCTTCTCTTTTCTTTCTTTCTTTCTTTCTTTTTTTTTTTTTCTTTTGAGACAGAGTCTCACACTGTCCTCCTGGGTAGATTGCCTTTGCCTCATAGTTCACAACAACCTCAAACTCTTTGGCCTTGAGCAATCCTCTTGCTTTAGCCTCCTAGGTAATTGGGACTACAGGCACTGGCCACAACACCTAGCTAGTTTTTCTTTTTTTAGTAGAGAGGGTCTGGTTTTGCTCATGCTGGTCATGAGCTTCTGAGCTTAAGTAATCCATCTGCCTCAGTCTCCCAGAGTGCTAGAATTACAGGTATGAGCACTATAGCTTTTTGAACTTGGGAGCTCACTGGAGCCATGTTGGGCTAGACTGAGCTGACAAGCAAACTTGAACAGTGCCAGGCGGGCAGGTTTGGGCCAAGAAACTGCTTAGTGGGAGGCCAGCAGTCAGGACACCACCACTGTGGAGGGGCTGCAGGAGAACACAGCCTGTAGGGTCCCAGGGCCTGACCCACTCTGACTCTGCCAGCTAGGTGCAGGCAGATATGCTTGTGTTGACTCCCAGGGAGACACAGGTGAATTGAACAGATTCTGCCAAAGGCACAGACCCGTTTGTGATGTCAAGGAACTGTTTGGAGGGTAAAGGCCTGTCCCCATAAAGTCTGATGCAAGCTTCAGGCCCCCAATACTATGGAAACTGAATGCTTACACAACCACCCCAGGCAGATTATAATCAAATAGCAAGTAACTGCCTGCTCCCACAACATACAACAGAAGCAGCCTGCTTCTTTTCATTTTCTAACCCTCGAGCGCCACCTGGTGTCCAGGAAATATACTGCATTATACGTATTTTTTTTCTGTTGAGAGCGCCACCTGGTGTCCAGGTAATATATTGAATTATATATTTTTTTTAATTTAAATTTTTTCTTTATTTTTTTTTTATATCAAGATTTCTGTCTTTGTTAAGGGTTTTCCTTCCTTATTTATTTTTATTTTTCTTTCTTTCATTCTTAATTTCTCTTTTATATCTTCTTTCTTTTCCTGGTGACCGTTTTGTACTTTTCTCATGGTTCCTTCATAAATCTTTGAATCAGCAACCATGATATCTAACCTCTTTTTTCCTTTGATCTATTTTGACCTATTTTGTTCTGTATTTTATTTCTGGGACAGATCCTTTCCTTGAAGCCTGGGTTGGTGTGCCACTTAATTACCTTGGCTCAAAAAGCTCTCAAACTCCTGGACTAGGGCATCCCTCTAACTTTGACCTCCAAAGTGACCATATTAGGAGGTTCCCATCATGACAAACAGCTGATTGTTTTGTATATTTAGTGAATACAGAATATTGCTATTGCCCAGGCTGATAAGGAGCTCCTGACCTCAGGGGAACCACCCTTCCTAGCTCCCCAGAGACCAGGGACTGCAGTTGTTGGTCACTGTCACTACACCTTGCCCAATACAACTATTATTCCTATTTTTCTCCTTCCACCTTTCTTTTCTTCTTTTATTTTATTTTAATGTTTTTTCTTTTTTATTTCTTTTCTCCCTTCTTGCTCTTTTCTCTTCCCTTTCTTTTGTCCCTGTGCCAAAAGGTCATTCCAACACCAAAGCACAGAGAACACAATTCAAGGAGAAGAAGAAAGCAAAAGGAGAAACTCGGGGAAGGAAGTGAACAAGTACAAACACACATGAGGAGGAACCAACCAAAAAATTCTGGCAACATAAAAAGCCGGAACAGATCAACTCCCACAAAGTTTCATGAGGCAGGTACTACAGAGGATCCCACCTATAAAGAAATTATGGAAATTACATAAAGAAAATTGGAGTATGGATGGCAAAAACAATAAAGGGAATGGAAGGGAAAGTAGAAAAACACCAAAAGAAAATCCAAAAATTAACTCAAGAAATGAATGAAAGACATGATGAAATTAAAAAGAATATATCAGAGATTAAGTAATTGAAGGAGTCATTCAGGGAACTTAAGATGTAGTAGAAAGTATGAATAACATAGTAAACCATAAGGAAGAAATAATCTCAGAGCTACAGGATAAGGTTCTTGAGCTGATTCAGGCATTTTAAAAGGCAAAAAAGAAGAGTCTAAAAGCAGAGCAATCACTTAGAGAATTATGGGACTTCAGGAAGTGTACAAACATATGAATTATAGGTGTCTCTGAATGGCACCCAAAGGCATGGAAACCCCACTGCAGTATATCATAATTGAAAATTTCCTAACCATCACTAAAGATTCTGATACATTACTTTTAGATAGATATCAAATCCCAGTTTGGCTCAATATAGAGCATCTCCTAGACACATTTTAATAAACCTAGCCAAGGTGAAAATGAAAGAGAAAATTCTGCTAGCATCAAGGAGTAAGCACCAATTGACCTACAGGGTAAATCCATCAAGGTGAAATCAGACTTCTCCAGCTGAAACTTTACAAGCAGAAGAGATTGGGCTTCAACTTTCAACTTACTCAAACAAAACCACTTCCAGTCTAGGATCCTATATCCAGCCAAACTGAATTTCATATTTGATGGAGATATCAAATCTTTTGCCGAAAGGGAGGAACTGAGAAAGTTTGCCACTAAAAGAACAGCTCTGCAGGAAGTACTCAGACCCATACTACACATAGGCAATCACAATGCACCACCAGAAAAATAAAAACATTCAGATATAAAAAGACAAAGCCTACCTTCCACAATGGCCCCAGTGATAAAATGAGGTATCAAACCCACACAAAACAAGATAACAAAACTCTACCAAATTTATCAATTCTCTTAATAAATGTGAATGACTTGAATTCCCACTGAAGAAACATAGGATGGCTAACTGGATAAAAAAGTACGGGACAACTATAGGAAACACATCTAACCTCTAAGGACAAAGAAAGACTCAGGGTAAAGGACTGGAAAACAATATTTCAGGCAAATTGAAATCAGAATAAAGAAAGGATGGCAATTTTGTTTGCAGATACAAGTGGATTTAAAGCAATAAAAGTAAAGAAAGACAAAAATGGACAATACATACTGTCAAGAGAGCAATACAACAAGAGGACATCAATTCTAAATATATATGCACCCAACATAAATATTCCCAGATTTATAAAATGAACCCTAACCAGTTTGCACAATATGATATCCTACAACACCATAATAGCCAAACAAATACAGAGACATCACTTAAGTCTAGGGAAGTTGTGTTATTTCAGGTATTAGTGCATTTCCTCCACATTGTCAAATTTCTAAGCATGGAATTTTTTTTTTTTTTTTTTTTTACTAATGTCTATTGCAAGAGAAATACATTTCTCTTTTTTTTTTTTGCTTGTACAAAAGGTCTTTATTGGTGGGGAAGCTGCAGAGCAGCATTAAGGAGGAGGAGAGGGGGAGAGAGAGAGAGAGAGAGAGAGAGAGAAGACACATGGGGGAACAGGGGGGGAGAGGAGGAGAAGAGAAGTGAAGAGCGAGAGGGAACAAAAGACCAGAAATAGATCTCTTGAACAGACCAATATCAAGAACTAAGATCAAAGAAACAATAAAAAATCTTCCAACAAAAATGCTCTGAAACCAGATGGCTTCACACCAGAATTCCATCAAACCTTTAAAGAGGATATTGTGCCTATATTGTAGAACCTATTCCAAAACATTGAGAAGGAAGGGACCCTCCCTAACACTTTATACAAAGCAAACATCACCCTGATACTAAAACCTGGAAAGGACCCAACAAAAAAGGAGAACTACAGACCAATCTTGCTAATGAATATTGATGCAAAAGTACTCAATAAAATAACAGTAAATAGAACACAGGTACACATAGAAAAATTATGCATCATGATCATGTAGGATTTATCCCAGTGATACAATGGTGGTTTAACATATGAAAATCCATAAATGTAATTCACCACATTAATAAAAGCAAAAATGAAGACCATGCGATTCTTTCAATAGATGAAAAAGTAGCAGTCAACAAAATTTAGCATCATTTCCTAACAAGAATGCTTAAGAAAATAAGTATAGACGGGACATTTCTTAAACAGATAAAAGCCAACTATGACAAACCCACAACCAATATCATACTGAATGGAGTAAAACTAAAATCATTCCCACTTGGAACTGGAACCAGACAAGTAAAACCACTACTATTCAACATAGTGTTGGATGTTCTAGCCAGTGCAATCAGGCAAGAGAAGGATATTAGGGCATTCAAATGGGAGCAGAGGAGTTCAAACTCTCTCTCTTTGGTGATGGTATGATCTTATAATTAGAACTCCCCAGAGACTCAACCGTAAGACTCCTAGGAGAGATCGAGAAATACAGTACCATCCTGGGGTACAAAATCAATGCCCACAAATCAATAGCCTTCATATACGCCAATAACAATAATGCCAAGAAGCTGGGGCAGCACCTGCGGCTCATCCAGTAGGGCGCTGGCCCCATGTACCGAAGGTGGCAGGTTTAAACCCAGCCTTGGCCAAACTACAAAGCAGAAAAATAGCTGGGCATTGTGGCAGGAGCCTGTAGTCCCAGCTACTTGGGAGGCTGAGGCAAGAGAATTGCCTAAGCCTAGGAGATGTAGGTTGCTGTGAGCTGTGTGATGCCACGGCACTCTACCAAGGGCGATAAAGTGAGACTGTCTCTACAAAATAAATAAATAAATAAATAAAAATAATGCCAAAAAGCAAATCAAGAACACAAAAATCTTCACAGTAGCTTCAAAGTAAATGAAACACCTGGGAATATAACTTACAAAGAAGGGGGAAGATCTCTGTAGAGGGAATTATGCAACCCTTACAAAAGAAATAGCAGAAGACATTAACAAATGGAAGAACATATCATGCTCTTGGATGGGAAAATATCAACATTGTTAAAATTCCTATAGTTCCCAAAGTCACCTACAGATTTAGTATAATCCCCATTAAAATTTCAACATCATACTTTGAAGATCTTGAAAAAATAGTTCATTGTTTTGTATGGAACCCCCTAGAAAAAAAAAACCCGAATAGCTAAGACAATTCTTAGCAATAAAAATAAATACAGAGACATCACTTTACAAAACTTCAGGTTACATTACAAGTCTGCAGATAAAAATAGCATGATATTAGCACAAAATAGAGACATAGATCTATGGAACAGAATAGAAAACCTAGAGATAAAACCAGCCTCCTATCACCATCTGATCTTCATTTAACCAAGTAAAAGCATACACTGAGTAAAATAATCCCCATTGAACAAATACACATGGTGCGGGGAGACCTGCATAACCACATGTAAAACACTGAAACTGAACCCACATCTCTCACCACTTATAAAAGTTGACTCATGATGAATAAAAGATTGAAATTTAAAACATGAAAGGATAAAAATTCTAGAAAAAAGTGTAGGAAAAACTCTTGATGATATCAGCCTGGGGAAAGATCTTATGAAGAAGACTTCATTGGCCATTGTGAAAACAACAAAAATAAATAAATGGGACTTAATTAAGCTAAAAGCTTCTGCATAGCTGAAAACAGCAATTAAAGCTAAAAGATAACCTTCACAATGGGAAAAGATATTTTCCTGTTATGAATCTGACAAAGGGTTAAAAACCAGAATATACAGAGAACTCTAATCAACAAAAAAGAGCAAATAATCCCATTTATCACTGGGTAAGAGATATGAAAAGAACCTTCTCCGAAGAGGACAGATAGATGAATGGCCAACAAACACATGACAAAAATGCTCATCATCTCTAACGACTAGAGAAATGGAAATCAAAACCACCCTGAGATTATCACCTAACCCCAGTGAGAATAGCCTACATCACAGAGTCCCAAAGATGGAGATACTCGTAAGTATGTGGAGAAAAGGGAACACTTTTACACTGTTGGTGAGATTGCTACTAATAGAGACTCTTTGGAAAGAACTACAGATAATCCTCAAAGAACTTAAAGCAGGTCTTTCATTTGATTCCACAATTCCATTACTAGGTGTCTACACATAAGAAAAAAATTACGATAAGGATGTATGCACTAAAATGTTTGCTGCAGCTCAATTCACAATTGTCAAGATGAGAGATCAGCCCAAGTGCCCATCAACTCATGAATAGATTAATAAACTGTGGTGTATGTATACCATGGAATACTATTCAGGCATAAAAAGAGGGAAACTTTACATCTTTTATATTAGCCTGGATGGATTTGGAGAACATTCTACATAGTAAAGTATCACAAGAATGGAAAAGCAAGTATACAATGTACTCAATACAAATGCAAAACCAGTAGATGAACAAATACACATCCATGCAAGAGAAAAACACAATTAAACTCAAGGAGGGGTGAAGAAATGGGCAGAGGGAAGGAGGAAATGGGATTGGTGTGCCCTCCGGTAACTGGCACAATATAAGGGTTTCTGACACACACCTGGACAAGGGGTGCAACTACCACTTGAACTTTACCTAACAAATTCACACAACGTAATGTAATCATCTATACCCTCATAATTATGTGAAATTTAAAAAAATGGCCATTATCAAAGAAAAGTGAAAACAAATATTGGCTAGAATATGGAGAAAAGAGAACCCTAGTGCAATGTTGGTGAAGATGTAAATTAGTACAATCTTTTTAGAAAAAAGTATGGAGATGTCTGGAAAAACTAAAAATATAATTACCACATGATCCAGCAATCTCCTTTATAGTTATATATTTAAATAAGTATTTGCACTCCCATCTTCATTGCAGCATTGTTCATAATAGCCAAGATACAGAAGCAACCTAAGAATCCATAAATGGATTAATAAAACATGGTATATACAAGGACTGTCCAGAAAGTATCCAGCCATATATGTCTCTAGTTTTCAAATTATATAGCTTAATACTTGCCAGACAACCCTCATATATAAAATGAGGTACTATAGAACCTTAAAAAAAAAAAAAGAAAGAAAGAAAAGACAACAAGAAATCCTTCTACCATTTGTGACAATGTGGCTAGGACTAGAGACCTTATGCTTAGGGAAATAAAACAGGCACCAAAAGACAAAAATTGTATGATCTAACTTATATGTGGAATCTCAAAAAGTCAGTCTCACAGAAACGGAGTGCAAAGGTGGTGAGGAAAGGCTGGGACATAGGTGGAGGGACAAGGAAAGGGAAGGTGTTGATCAAAGGGTACAATGTTTTAGATTTGAATAGTTTTAGTGATTTATTTCACTTTATGGTGATCTTAAATTATAATAATGTATTATATATGTGCAATCTGCTAAAAGAATAGATTTTCTCAAAGGAGTAGGGCTCTGCCCCCCTATACCAGAGGTGGTGGGTTCAAACCCAATCCTGCTCAAAAACTGAAAAGAAAAAGAATAGATTTTTAATCTCACTGCACAAAAACTAAGTTGTTAGAATAATGGACATGTTGAGTAGCTTAATCGAATCCTTTTATAATGTGTACATGTATCAAAACATCACATTGTATCCCATAAATATACAACATTATTCATCAATAAGAAATAAAAAGAATACACAAAATTGAATGGTTGCAAATTTTGAATATCTAACTTTAAGTCTCCTCCCTGGTACCCAGCGAGACCAAATTTCTATCTATGGTTTGGTTATCAGTGAGGAGATCAGCATCGCACAAGCCTGCTTAAAGAGTGAAGATGCAAAGGTGGAAAAATGTAGCAGCTTTTTCCTGAGGTGGTGAAAATACTCATATGCTACTCAACTATAAAGAAAAGTTGTTCAAGTACATTGGGAAATTTCTTATACATTCTTATGAGATGAAAATTACCTTCCTAGAACTTCTTTTGCTTTAGCTTACTCAGACATATAAGCATTTTCTGCTAACTGCAAATGCACGTATTATAACAGTCAATTCCAAAGTTGCACACTAAATTTATTTTGAATCTTCAATGATTTCATGACTCTAATAATGTAGTGTTAGCATTTATGTTGACATCTACTGGGCCATAATTCTGTTGTTTTTCAATAATGAGAGACAAGTAATGTAGTTCTAATAATAAAGTCTCTCAGCACACAGGGAGCACACACACACAAATACCTACTCAAATCTGTTATTATATCCTAATTATCTCATGGATCATTGAGAAGCATGTATGTTCTCATATCACTTTTAAAGGAGTATAAGTGGTATGTACAAATCTTAACTAATCCCTTGGGTTTCAAATTCAGAATATTTATGCCAAACCGCATGATACACATGGGTCACTGTGAAAATTCTGAGATACACAAAATATCAGAAACCTAAAATTCACACAGATGGAAACAAACGAAGCCCTCCCAGCAACACTGATAAGCCAAGCAAGTTGAAACTTGCAAGGGTGAATCAGAGAGGACGCTGTCAACTGTGTTTCTTGGAAGTGAAATAATGGATTATAATGTAGTCTGACTCAAAACTTTCATAGTGACCTTTTCCTCTTCTAGATTTAATACCAAAGTTATAAGGAAAATCATGATAACTCAATCTAGGCAATTTTGGCATTTAATTTCAGGAAAATTGAGGAGATATTTAGCAAGCTGAAGTGGATAAAGGTATGATAATTGAATACAATGTATAATCTGAAATTCAGTCTTCAGTTGTAAAACAATTGCTATAAATATAATATTGGGACAATTTATGGAATTTTAATGTGCAGTTGTCCTTTTTTATAACATCTTTTCTCCCTTCAGTATACACCAAGAAGTGGGATTGCTAGGTCAAATGGTAGGTCTACTTTAAGTTCTTTGAGGTGTCTCCATAGGATTTTCCATACAGGTTGTACTAGTTTGCAGTACCATGCAACCTGGATGGATCTGGAGACTATTCTTCTAAATGAAACATCACATAAATGGAGAAATAAACACATGCATTCAATACCAAATTGGAGGTGATCAATCAACACTTAAGTGCATGTATAGAAGTAAATCACAATGAAAATGAAGCTGGACAGGGCAGGTAAATTCACATCTATTGGGTATAGTACACATTGTCTGGGTAGCGATGTGCTTATAATCTTGACTTGATGTGTGAAAAAAACAAAGTATGTAAACAAAAACATGTACACACAGTATTGTGAAATAATAAATAAATAATCATTGATTTAAAAACAATGAGGTGTGAGGGAAAAAATTCTTAAATACATAATTGATTGGCAGTTGGTACACACCAATAATTCCTAGAAGAAGTAATAAAAATCTTACAAAGATTACTCACCAATTCAAGGAAAATGTAAAATTCAAAGGATATCCTTAGCAGTATTTAACAAAACCTTAATACACTGCCTTCAAAAAGCAGACAGAGTAGAAACAAGTAATGAGAAATAAGTAGCGAATTTAATTTTGTGAGTCATGGAGCTTCAGAGAAAGTTGAATTCTCAGTCTCAGCATGTTCATATGTCAAAGTCAGGTCCCTAATTGAAAATGTGTAGGTACCAAGTGCACATGAATATAGTTTCCACTCTCTCATGTTAGAAATTATTGAACACACTCCTCGTTTAGTTTAATATTATGAAAAGTCTTTAAATGTGTGCCTCCTTCAGGCACCCCCCTTGTCACCTCTCTTCCTTGAAAGCATACAATACCAAGGGTCAAATTTCAACATAACTTGTCTGAGGATGTGCTAGTTTTGATAAGGAAAGGAATGAACTATATGTGGTAGAAGCTGCCTAATATGTACTAAGTGAAGGAGTAAGGAGAATGTGTGTGGAGCTGGATGCCGAGGATTCTACACTAAGGGAGCAGAACAGAAACTTGGTTAATGCACAATTTATGGATATGCAACTTCTCTGTAATGATATAGGATTTTAATACCCTAGCAAAGATTCCAAGTGAAGGCATTAACTTGCTGCAAAGCTGGCTCTTGGAATCTTGAAAAAAGTGAAGGACCATGCTAAACAAAGTAGAAATATCTGAAGTGTTGTTACATTGAAGCAAAACATCAAAAGTGTCAGAGAAGTGGGCAGGTTAAATGAATATCCTCAATGCTGGAACACCCACCAGATAACTATGATTCCAAAGAAAGCCTGGTGTATAGTAAATTAAATAAATAATAAAGAATGAAGTAATGGGGGAGCAAAAGCATCACTGAAAAATTCAGTATTGGTCATCTTCTATAGGAGAGGGCTAATGGTAGAATATTCTATTACATAACTCAACTCTGATAACAATGGTGATGGCAGAAATCTAAAACATCAAAAGCCAGTTTGAGGCTCTTATCCATTACAAGTGGAGACAATTATTGTGATGAATGGCAATATCAGAGTGGCTTCCAAGAGAGCTAAGGAGAAGTTTAATAAAATGTAATCATCCTAGTGTGACAATATATAGATAGTAAATGAGATTATTGGTTAATATATACAATCAAAAGAAATCCAGAATGAACTATAGAAAGTCTGAGGGAAGCTGTCAATCCACAAAGTCATAGTTCTTTGTACAATTTCTGGGGCTGAAAAAAATTCTCAGGTTTGTTACTCACTGCTAAGGGACATACACTGTCTTTATGTGAAATCATTCTGTATCACCCCCATAAGTGCATTCGCTATCAATTTCCCCAGACTTTCCCCAATTCTACCTATAACCAAATAGTAAGGTAATTATGCATTAAAAGGTCTTTCAAGAATAGTTGGATGTTGGATAGAACCCAAGGACCCAAAGTGCCAGCGCTGGATAATTCTGTATTAGTTATCTATTGCTGTCAACCAAATCACAAAAAAAAATCAATGACTTAAATCAATAATAGTAATTTATTATCTCATGATGGCTATGGGCTATGAATTCACAGGTAGCTCAGGTAGGTGGTCTGGCTCGTTTCCTATAAAGTTACAGCTAAGGGGTTAGCTAGAGTTGCAATCATTTCAAGGCATAACCGGTTGTGAAGAATCCATTTCCAAAGTAACTATCTTAGTCCATTCAGTCTGCTATAAAAAATTCTATAGACTAAGTGGATTAAACACCAAATTTTCTTTCCCCCAATTCTGAAAACTGGAAAGTCAAGCTCAAGTTACTGGCAGATGCAGTCTGATGAGGGCTGGCTTCTCACCTTAGATAATTACCTAGGTAATCAGGAGTTTCATGTAATTACCATGAAATCTGGAGAAGACAAGGTTGTTGCTACAGCAATGCTTGTATGAATAATAACTTGGGTGCTCACGTGAATCACTGGCAGTCTCTTGATGTTTCTATGTCCAGTTTTAATCCTAAATAGACAAGTAGAACAGCTGTGGCATGAGATGGTATAATAACTAACATCACTGGGTCTAGCTGTACACCCAATCAGGAAAGCCTCTTCATCCAGCAGAATTTCCCAGGAGAGTGAGGAAAATCAAGAATAAGTGACAGACGAGGAAGATGTATATGAGTTCTGGTCTCAGGACCAACCATAACAGTGATGGGTGTAGTTCAGACAACTAATCTTCCTCTTATACATATATCCAGGTATTGACTATATGGACAGATATGCCTGTATGAAATAAATTTGAATTGAAAATAAATGGATCTGTGCAGTAGTAAACTTACTGTAGTAAATTCCATTTTGTGCCCTACTCAGAGCCACTTTCTTAGACTAGTTTACCTTAGCTTCTATGGGTGTTGACTCCTAATTAATGTCTTACACCTGCACCATTTGCCAGAGAAGTTCCCTGTGCTGTTCAGAACTTACATTTCATTTGAAAGGTTATGCTTTGCCACCACTCCCTCCCCTTTGTAAACAGGGAGTGATTAACTGATACAAGGATACATAAAGCTGGCCTCCTTGTCTCAAGGCAGGACAACCCTGTGGTATGATTTATGTTCCAGAGTTATGTCATCAATCTACTTTAGCAGATCTGGCTGACCCTGGACTGTAGGTGATACTATATTCTTGATGAGCTGTTTCCTCTTCATTATTCTTCTTTATATCCTCAGTAAAGCATATGCACCTGCCTCATTCCTGCCTCAGCCTATGCTTCTGAAGAATGCAAACTAAGATCCTGTTTTATGGTGAATATTCAATATTTTTTGTTTCTTGGTTTGTTGTGGCAAAACACATAAGTGCATGAGTAAATGAATTTGACATACCTTTAAAAATGTGAAAGGAAACACAGTGAATTCAAATATGGAGAAAAAACTGCTTTCTTTTTACCTCTAGAAAAATGAAAATTTGGACAAGTTCATTGGGTAATATCCTCAGGAAAAGTATAAAGAATTTTTAGTCTTTTTAAGAAGTCAGTGCAACAATTGAAATGGCAAATTTATGAGAGTCCAGGAAATTAAGTTCTATTTAATTAGTGTAGAGTAGGGGGCTACATCTTTTATTCAGTAATGGACTGGGGCCACAATGAATGCCTATAAATATTAATCCTTAGTCAGCATAAGCAAAGATATCTTAAGTTACTTATAATAGAGATACAAATTTGGTGAGCATTTGATCACATTATTAAACCATGATATGTAAGAGATTTACATTTCCTTATTAATTTGGTTTATTTTCTTTTACTTTCCTTTGCACTTTTTAAATAATCATTAAATTTTGATGCTTGAGGAGACCTTAATGGTCATGAAAATCTACCCCCTTATTTTAAAGATAAGAACAATAAGTCTTGATAGATAATTAACTATTAACTAAATCCACACAATGGTCTTATAATTAATAATCCTTCTATTCATATTATATTTGAGCAATTTGTCTCATATGAGCTACATACAAATTATTTTTTAACAATCAGGACTCAAAACTACACACTTTCTGTCACTCACTACTTAATTCACTTTAAGAGCCATACACTTAATACACTCTTTCAATAACAAGTATATTAGCTTTTCCAGATCATTGAATTATATAACAATGTAATGTCAGTCAGTGTTTTTACCTCATTAAAGATCAGGTCAAAGTTAATAACAGACATGGTTTTTCTTCAGTGAAAGAAGATGCCTAGGTTGTGGTGTTCTTTGTTTTATAATGGGAAGAATAATTTCTCATTGAATATGCCATCAAATTATCTATGGGGCATAAAATCAAGGATAAACAACTTTTGGAAATTTTAACTTGTAAATATAAAATTGCTTTTCCCCTCAGTCCTGTTGCATCTCTAGGTCTGAGTTTTAGAATTATGCGAATTAACCAATGTTGTTTTCCAAACACAAGCTCTGAATTGTCACATAATAAATTATTTGTGGGCCATGATTCCTGTGCTAAACTGATCTGTTTAGAAAACTAAACAAATTGATGTGTTTATTTGGAAGACGATTAATTGTTTTTTTTTTCTTTTTTAAATCCATTTTTCTTTCTTTCTCTCTCTCTTTTTTTTTTTGCAGTGTAACATGGTTTCTTGTACCCTCAATGAATCCCCAACAATAAAAAAATATATATTGTATTACAATTTGAGGATATAATGTGTTTTACAGAACACTTGCAAAACAGATATGAGTACATTCAAAGTAGTAAAGAGGGTAAAGAAACTATCCTATACTAAAACGTATGAAAAAATAAAAATAAGGTAAAAGAGAATCAAAGATAAAAGTAGACTATTGCATGTATCATCATAATAATGATATAATGCTAAGTGAACCTAATTCATAGGTGAATTAGGATGTATGCTACATAACAAATTGCCACAAACTCAGGAGTTTAAAATCACATTCATTAATTACCTCACAATTTCTGTAACTCAGAAATCCAGTTCCCACTTACCTGAGTTCTTTGTCAAAGGTCTCATAAGAATAAAACCCACGGTATCTGTCAAGCTTCCTTCTCATTTATATTGAGTTCCTTTTTCAAGCTCAGATTTTATCATTGGAAGAATTCAGTTTCTTGTACTTATAGGGCTAAAACTTCCTTTTTCGTTTTTAGGTGGGGGCCACTATTTGACCCTTGCATGTGACCCTTTTCATCTTCAAACCCAGTACAGCACATTACATTCTTCTCATGTTCACAATCTCTCTAACTTTCTCTTTGCTACCATCTGAAGGAAGCTTTGATTTTAGAGGAACTTTAGGTCATGACTAACTGGATAACCTTCATATCTTAAAGTCAACTCACTTTAATCAGATCCACAAAATCCCTTCTTAGCAGTACCTAGGTTTGGGTTGTATTGAATAACCTGTCAATGAGAATCTTGTTGAGACCATTTTAAAGTTCTGCCTATCACAGTAACTTCAACCTATTAAATGGGAGAGCATATATCTAATAAGGGGTTAATACCCAAAATATATAAGGAACTCCTACAACTCAGTAGCAAAAATCCAAATAACTTATTTTAAAATGGGCAAAGGACTTGAATAGGATTTTCTCCAAAGACATACTAATTGCCAACAGGTATATGAAAAGGTGCTCAACACCACTTATCATCAGAGAAATGCAAATAGAAACCACAATGGATATCACTTTTCAATAGAAAATATGTATTTTGGTAGTTTGTTTTCCATCCTGCAGTCTTCTTCTAGGTAGTAAATGTAGCTTTTTTTATAGGATAATGACTAAAAGATGTCTCAAGCAATGGAGATGTTTGATTTGATTACAAATAAATTTGTTGAAATTTCATGGAAGGTTTAAATGGGTGAGAAGAACATTAATTGCCCTTGTTCAGGTCACCTTTGGAAGAACTATCAACAAACAAATCCAAGACACAGTGAACTGGATTTTCAGTGAGCAAATGTCGGTTTACTACATCAGTATTTTCCGGGATGCTTTTTGGCCAAATGAGAAAATGGCACCACTGACCACAAGCAGAAGCAAAGAGCAATGTCAGGAAACCAAACAGAGAGCACAGCAGAAGCTGCTCGAAAACATTCCAGATATGCTTCAGAGCCTTGTTGGACAGCAAAATGCCCGCCATGATATAATAAAAATATTCAATGCACTGCAAGAAAGAAGAGCCAATAAGCATCTGTTATGTGTGCTGATGGAACTGCTGCTAATTGAACTGTGTCCTGAGCTGAGATCTCATTTAGATCAACTTAAAGCTGGTCAGGTTTGAAACTGCACAAATAAACCACCAGAGAAATGTCTGTATAATATAGGCATGAAATATTACCTCTTTTTCACAGAGGGTTTGACTGGGAATCATACTGATTTTTATTTAGTTACTTCTCTCTAGTTTTATGTGAGATAAGCAGAACTGGGGAAGAGGGAGAACTTGATGCTATATTAGACACAGGAGGGGAAAAACTATTGATTTTTATTTAAGTAATATAAATACTTTAAAGCTCTACATATTGATTGAAATACAAGTGTTAATTTGTGATAAGAACCTAGGAAATATTTTAAATATTTATGAAAATAGCTCTGTGTTAAAATGAAGAACTATGAATATTGTACAGTTAATTTCCTCACTGAGGATTTTGGACATTCCTATACTATTTTCATGTGTATTAAAGAACATTGTTGTGCAATGAAAAGAAAAAAGAAAGAAATTCGTTGGGACTATGGATTAACACATTGAATTTAGTGACCTAGTCTGTGAAAGACTGGTAACTCAGATATATTTTATTTTATTATAATCTTGCTTACAAGATACAATAGGATGGCACACACTCTATTGTCTAGTTCAAAAACCTCAAGGACAACCATTATATTTGAGTAACTTGTATGTTGTACAATCCTATATGTTGCCATTAATTTGATAGTTCTTGTGAATGGCATCTTCTGGATTTTTGGAGGACCTGACTTGTGAAAATATAGATGTCAGGACAATCTAACTTTATTAAGACAGTGTAGCTGAAATTATAATAGAATGGAGAGGTTTTAATAATAAGAAAAAGCAAAAAACACTTTTAGAAATCTGACGACTCAGAATGATCTGATCTAGAAAATCACTAGAGTTGTGGTTATAATAACAAATTTGATATTAGCCATGAATGTCAGAATACATAAAGTATATGTTAGACTATAAATATAAACGGGCATTCATTTAAGGCAAATGTAGATTGGTAGGATTAAGCAAAAGTGATGTATGCCCATGGAATTATTATGAATGATTTAATATTTCTTTAGCTTACACTTTTTTCTTGTGGAAGAAAAATAATCACGCCCACGCTTGAGTGTGAGTCTATGTTAGAGTCATACCTTTTAATAATATGGAAATCCTGATATTAATTACAGATTTCAAATTATAATTGAGAAGTAATGCCAATGTGGGTTATCTAGTTTAATAGTTCTCATATTGCTTTAAACCACAAGTTACTGAAAGAACACTTTCAATTTTGGGAATGAAAACTATGGTGATTGAGCTAGACTTAGACCTTGCCAGATACAAATAGTTAAAAGTGTCAGAAAAGATAAGAATTTAGGGCATTTATGAGAGTGAAGAAGCAAAAACAACAACAAAATTATTTACATAAAGGATTGTACTAATTTCAACAAATAAAATATATATTTGTCTTATTGATATATTTTTAAATTTGTATACCTACATTTATATAAAATACATGTTTTTAATTGACATGGTAGTAATTGGGAGTAATGACGAAAACACATGTTGATTTAAAAGCTACCATATTTTTTCTATGTCCTTGGATATTGAAGTTCAACTATTGAATTTTTTTAATGCAGACATGAAGCAAATCCTTAAATAAATATTTTCTTTGTACACAGATAAATCAGTGAGGTTAATTTGTATTTCATGACAGTAAGTTGTCAGGCAAATCTTACTAATTATGTTGAAGACTCCAGTTTATGACCATCTTGCAATCTCAGTGAAACAAAAGTCAGAGACTGAATCGAGAATCAAGAAAAGTAGCAGGAGAAATAAAACCAGTCTAGCTCCCCAAGCCAGCAGAGTTAACTTCTCTTTGAAATGTTTGAAGCCTCCTTCAGGGAGAAGATGGAAATCTAGAAAGATCCCTAGAACATGGAGCTGGCAAAGGGCCAAAGACCCTCAAGGAGAGGGTCATAAGGATGTGACTGATCACACACACTGTCTCTTCTAGTTAGGGGCAAGTGTCAATAGGAGAGAGTGTCTCTTGAGAAGAACAGTAATTTCTTTAATTCCATTGCTTGGCTATAAGGAATCTAAGTTTACTGAAGCCGGTGTACTGGAAGAGGTTATATTCAATAATAAAGGAAACTGAATCAGTCCTCCTATTTGGAGGAGCTAGTCATACAAATTCTAGCCTGGAACTGACACTTTGAGGTGCAAGTATCCCTGTGTCATAATGTCATAATGTCATAATGACAAGGGATACTTGCACCTCAAAGTGTCAGTTCTAGGGTAGAAAAATATCTAGTTAAAACCTGCCAGCAATGAGCATCTACTTAAAGATGAAGATTTCAAGACTCCTTGGTTGGAGAAAATATTTTATTTATGCAAATGGAAGGCAAACATTCTATTCTGAAATAGCAAAGATGCAAGTGACAGATTCTGCTATTCTGCACAATAACCTGTAATGATTCTTGGTGTGCATGAAAATTACATGGATAATTTGTCAAAAATATTAACACTCTGGCACTCTTATTCATTAGATGGAAATTGAAACCTGGCATCTGATTTTAAAAACTAACAAACAAGCATTCTCTGATGATTCAAATTCATGTCAAAATTTAAGAAAAAATACAATTGTCTTTGTTATTTACAAAGGATATTTTTCTATGGGCTTGAAGGTGTTTCCCTTTTGAAAAATAAATTACATTTTTCCCCTCCATTTTCCTCTAAGATTTGAACTAAAAACTTCTCTTTCAAGTGGCAGAAGCAAATGGCTTCTACAGTGTTGTGGCAAACCTAAAGTTAAGGTTAGAGAAATATAATGAGGAAATGTGGGGAGTTACTTGATCTATTTTTAAGATGTACCTATTGTTTGAGGTGGTGATGGTAGTGGTATTGATATGCTCAAGGCTTCAGCAACGTTTCACAAATGTTTAAATTCTACAGCTCTGCTCTGGAAAACAAAAATCTGGACATATATCCATGAATGGAGAAAAGAAGAGTGAGAATAGACCCAGGAAATGCAATATCAAGGCAAGACATAATCTGAAAAGTAGAGAAGCAGAGATCTAAAAGGGTAGCTGAAGGGATAATTCAAAATCAGGACTTTTTATGGAAGATATAATTCCTTTGGGATATATAGAAAAATATTGCATGGAGAATCTAGTGAAATCTGGAATTCTGAAGTCAAGTAGATTGAGGATTCAGACTATTATTTGAGCATTCTATGAAACTAAGAGTTTTGAAGGATGAAACAGTCAGGAAAATCTGCATAGAGTTTGTAAAAACTGAGGTCGTGCTAATCATTGAGGTGGGAGATAGGTTTTGTAGGGAAGTATAAAACAATGTCACAACTTCAGCTTAGGGTGTCTCCCAATTAAGAAGACAAATCTGAACCTTTAGGAAACGTATTTCACTTTTGGAATCACTATCTAAATACAACTTCACTTTCCCTCAGCCTGGCCATAGACAATATAACTCAGATGCTTCAAGGTTTGAGAAGCGACAGTCTAGATCAATGCTAAGTACAAGAGTATGACAATAACTGGTTCAGCCACTTAACTGATACACTTTTCAAAACAAAATGGTACTTTCTCTGTCTGTATTGAAATGTTGACATAGACCAACTTCATATAGCATTGAAAGAAAAATACAAGAAAATATATTTCCTTTGAGGGAGATCCGATTTTGAATAAATAGCTTCAGGCAGGCCACAAAAGAAATTCTCAGGAGAGAAGAGAAAGTTACTTAGCCAGGCAGATCAAGCCAAATTTATGAAATGATCAAAACCCAACCCCCCCATATTTATTCGTTCATTCATTCTTTAACATATTTATTTTTTGTCTTCTCTGTTCTGGGCACTATTCTAGGGCCTTAGAATACATATGTCAGTGAGCTAAATAGACAAAGATTCCTGTTCATGTACTTTTTAAATGTGTGTGAGCGAAGATGAGGTTAATAGAGAACAAATTTAAAGCATATAACATAACTTTCAAATGGAAAATGTAGATCAACACTGCAAACCAGACTCCACAAATCTGTTTTTGAAGGAAACCATTCTCTAGGTTAGTCAGTTTAATATACGGTCATTTTGTAAATGCTATTTTTCAATTAGCACCATTCAATATAATTGTCTTATGTAGTGGACATATTTCTAATCCTCAAGTAATTACCAACTATTTCAAGTAATATTCAATGTGATTCCACATATGTACATATATAATAATTATTTTAGAGTAAGGTTTTTGAATTGCTATAAGTTATAACAAGGAAATATATTTCAAGAGTTTCCCCAAATTATTACTTTTTGTTGTTGTTGTTGTTGCACTTTTTGGCCACGGCTGGGTTTGAACCCACCACCTCTGGTATATGGGACCGGCACTCTACTTCTTGAGCCACAGGTACCACACAAGTTTCCCCAAATTAAATGTGCCTGTTTAATTGCACTATATTTGAAGATAGATGTTTTGAAACTTTTCTCCTGTCCACTACTCTCTACTCTTCATGATCTTCCATTTTTTTCCAGTTTCATGTTTCTAAAAATAGTCTGTACCCTGATCCCAAACGTGTGCCTGGAGCTTGGACTTTGGACGTCTCCCAGGATCATGTCTGTATATTCCACTGACTATTCAACATTTGCATTTGAATATCTAACTGGCATCTTGAAATCAACAAAACAGAACTTTTGATATTGCACCTTCTAAACTGCTCCTTCTATGTCAATGAGTAGCAACTTCACATTACTCAGCTGTAAAATCGTGGCATTATCTTTAATTCCTTTCTTTCTATTGAATCATTGTTTTCAGTCTTTTAGAAAATGCTGTCACTATTCCTGGGCTGAGCCACCATCATCATTCCCCTGCATTATTTTAATTGCCTCCCAATAATATATATCTACATGTTTATGTTCAAATCATTCAGCCAACACCTATGGTGATATATATTTTCTATATCATAAAACATTGTAAACCTTCACTAACTGTTGCCTACTGTTTCATACAATATTCAAATCATATGTTACTCCCTAAGAAGGTGAACCATATTCTATGTGATCCGACATTCAAATCTTATGTAACCCCACCGAAAATTTCTAGATTTTATTTTATGATATTCCAATTCTATAATGCTGCATAAATATTCAAGAATGAGAATGTAAGTGGTTACTTTTGCTTCCACTCTTTTTCTTCTACAATTTACTCTCAGAACAGAGTTAGCCTGTTGAAACCTTAAGAGCAAGTGAACTACCTGCTAAAAATCTACTTGTAGTTTATCTTCTCACTTATATTAATATTAAAAGACTAATGCTTTGCAAAGCTTTTAGAAGGCTCTCAGAGTTTAGATTCTGCATTTCTTTGACCTCATTTTCTATTACTCTCCCGCTTACTTGCCTTTCTCCAACCACACTGGAATTTTTGCTGAATCCCGTCAAAACAGGGATGTTCTCACCTCTAGACTTCTGGTTTCTTTGGTCAAGAACTCCTTTCATTTAGTAATAAAATTGTTTGCTCCCTCATTCCTCTTGATTTTGCTGAAATATCACCTTCTCAGGAAGATAAGTCTTATTCTCTGATAACCCTATTCTAAATTAATACCTCCTCCATTTCTTCTGTTTTTCCTTTCACTGTAACCTTATTATAATAGAACATTATATATTTTACTTATATGCTTTATTTACGGTCTGTCTTGTCTTCATGAGAATGCAAGTTCCTCATGAATTTGTGCTTGTTTTGTTCATTGCTGTAATCCTCCCTTAATTGCCCTTGGCACATATTTGTTGCTCAATAAATATTTGCTATTGAAGTCATTGAATGAATTCAACCTTGAGCACTATTTTCCTGTACCACTGTCCTGATTAGAAAACAAGTCCAATAGAATTAGTTGAAAATGGGGCATT
>CAUYRH010164155.1:0-25831 GCA_963574655.1 Perodicticus potto | reverse complement strand
TGAGCCCAGGAATTGGAGGTTGCTGTAAGCTGTGATGCCACAGCACTCTATCCAGGGCGACAGCTTGAGGCTCTGTCTCGAAAAAAAAAAAAAAGTTCACTTTACTCCAGGACTGTATTTGTTTGCAGTCCCACCAACAGTCTATGAGTGTCCCTGGCTCTCCACCTCCATGCCAACATTTACGGCTTTCAGATACTGTGATGTGGGCTATTCTGACTGCAGTTCGGGGATATCTCAGACTGGTTTTGATTTACATTTCTCTGATGATTAGGGATGATGAGCACTTTTTCACGTGTTTGAAAAAACATTTGCCTGTCTTCTTCACAGAAGGTTCTGTTCATGTTTCTGGCCCAATGATAGATAAGATGGTTTGCTCTTTTTTTTGTTGATTAATTTGAGTTCTCTGTAGATTCTAGTTATTAATCCTTTGTCAGATTCATAACATGCAAATATCTTTTCTCATTCTGAAGTTTGTCTGTTTGCTTTGATTGTCATGTCCTTAGCTGTGCTGAAGCTTTTCAGCTTAGCTAAGTCCCATTGATTTATTTCTGTTTATGTTGTCATTGCCAATGCCATCTTCTTCATAAAATCTTTCCCCAGGCCGACATCATCTAGAGTTTTCCCTGCGCTTTCCTTTAGAATTTTGATCATTTCATGTCTTCGGTTTAAACCTTTTATCTATCATGAGCCAATTTTTATAAGTGGTGAGAGATGCTGGTCCAGTTTCAGTCTTTTACATGTGGCTAACGAGTTCTCTCAACATCATTGATTGAATAGGGATTCTTTTCCCTAGTGTATGCTTTGGTTTATTGAAGATCAGAGGATGGTCAGAGGCTGGTTTCATCTCTGAGTTTTCAATTCTGTTACATAGACATACATCTCCATTTTTGTGCCATTATCATGCTTTTTTGATCACTGTGGACTTGTAGTATAACCTGAAATCTGGCAGAGTGATGCCTCTGGACGTGTGAGACCTCACAGGTGACTCCAAAAGAAGTCAGAGAAGGCCCTGGTGTCCTTCATGGAATTAGAGGAACCGATTATAAATTCTGAATAGATTCCTGCATGAGAGTCTCACTGTATTCCATGTGAATCACTAGGATGTGGCACATCAGCTCAGTTTCCACAGTACCCATGCTTATCTGTAACATTTCTATTTCAAAAGCAAACCAGACAAACAGACATCCTGCTGTGGCAATACTACTCCCAAACCAAAATCTGATCCACTCTTCACTTTTCCTCACTAAATGAAAACATTCAAACCTCTTATGAAAACCAGGAAATGCTTTGTACTTACTGAGGTTCGTTGGTGTTTCAACTCCCATTTCTTTGGTTTTGATTTTGTCTTTCTCTCTGCAGAAGATTGCTTCATTACATTTATTTAGAGCTTTCCCTTGAGAAAAATCTCACTCATTCACAATAAGAGCTTCCACTTCCTGAATGCACACAGTGTGGGAGGTGCTGGTCTCAGCCATTCTCTGAATGCATCTTCATGAATGAATATAATGAATGCTCTTCTCAACATTGGGGGTAGGGGTATGAGGCTGCCCTGCCTCATTCCTACCCTTGGAATCCAGTGGGGATCACAGGGATTAAGAAAATAATTGCTTTAACAAAGCTGTCAAATCATAAATCTAAAGCACAAAGCTAGACATTAGGTCACCTCCAAATTAAGGGTATCTGTACAATGAGGGTTACAGTAAGGCAAGCCAAAAGAAAGAAGTAAAGCCAAGAGGAATCCCTGCCAAATACAAGGAAAGAACAATGCAATAGAGAGATGAGTAAAGAAAATAAACAGGCAATTCATAGAAATGGATGCCCAAATGACTAATACATCCACGAAGAGATTTTCACCACACAAGTTAAAATTACAAATCAGTGCTTTACATAGAACAGAATAGCAACAATCATGTTGAGAAAGAAGTGAGCCCAGGATTATGGACAGCTGTGGCCATCCTGCAGGACTTTGCCGTTTGAAGTGTGGGATGGACTTGGGACTAGTGTAGGGTCACTGTCATCTGCGCCCTGTAAGGTCAAACAGTCTCCCATTTTGTGAAGGCAAGTTTAAAGTCTTTTGTGACTTAGAAAGGAAAAATCCTGGTGGGATTTTCCAGGCTACTCCCTTAAGATGATTAACTGCCTCCAAATGGTCGGTTAAAGGATTATTACTTCACATAAGAATAACTTTGGTAAAGTAGTTATCAGTTAAGCCAGTTAAACCTTAGCTGATAAGGATAGTTTTACATAACAAGTGGTTATCAGTTAGTCTGATTTATCCATAAACCTGGAAGTACCAGGCAGTAAAAGGCCTGGGGCCAGGTTTAAGTCATATGTTTATTTTATTTATTTATTTTTATTTTATTATTTTTTTTTTTAACAAGTGAACAGTTTATTAAGAATTAAACAAAGGTATGATGTGATACAGTGCAAGCAAGACACTCAAGATAGGTATAATAGTACTACTCACACAAAAACTTAAATTTCACCTCCAAAAAAACACAAGACAAAAGAGAAAGCAATTTCACAGTTATAAAGTAAGATATTTCATGCAACGTATTAACTCTGTCCCCAAAAGACTTCTCTGATGTCATGTTTATTGATTAAGTCATAAGATTAAGTCATGTGCTTGTTGATTAAGTTATGTGCCTATATAAGCCTTGTTGGAAGAAATAAATTTGCTGAAATGCCTGAGCGAGCGTCAGCCATTTCCTTTCAAATCATTCATTTTGTCTGCGGTGCTGCCTCTAATTAATCAGGGGGGCTGGGTGACAGCAACAGACCAGTGACCCAATTCCTGCCCAGCATCTCAGAGGAGTCCTTGGTCAGCCTCGCTGGGAGACAGGCACAGGCAGCTGTCTGTTCTTTTGTTCGTGATGTGATGAATGTTGGGAACATGGTGACCACTACATGGTGTTGGAAACAGAATGCGGTGGAAGCAAACTGTGGGGTAACACGGAACAGCGATGACATGGAAGTCGATAGAACAACACAACACACCTGGAAACCTTTGGCCAAGTGAAATGGAGAAGAAGATCGGAGATTGAGATTTAAAGCCTGATATAACACATGTGAATTACGGTCTATGGATGTATACAAAACACCAGTCCATCTTTATAGAGAGACAGGCATATTCCATGTACCAAATACACTGCAGGTGGCTCCTGTGCGCATCTGGGCGGTGAGGATGGGAGTGAGAATGAAAGGTTTCTCTACATCTCTCTGTCTCTGTATCAGCCATACTCACGTCAGTGTGAAACGGACATATCTATTAGTAAATTCTAATTTAGATGCAGACAAGCCATAGAGTGTGTATTACAGAATACAAACTTACCTGTGCACTCAATGTGCACACTCTACCAAAATAGAATCTTTGAAAACTCACCCACGACAAGAACATAACGGCGCCATTAATGATTTAATCCCTGCGACAAGGGATCTGAAGGCTGTAAATTAATGTGCCGGTCCTAATGGGCTCCTTTGGGGAAACACGTTTTTATGTTAATGTGCTTGTTCTCTAGCCAAAAATGCCAGGTGTACCATTGATGGTTGTGCAGGGAGACAGGTGCTTTTTTCTCTTCTTGTCTTCACAGCAAACTTGGTGATGGACAGCTGGAACTTCATGGAGCCAGACAAGCCTGAGTTCACAAGTGGAAGGGGAGGGGGCAGGGCAAGGACGACAAGGAAAAGGGTCTGACAGGGTGCTGTGACCGCAGCATTTGCAACTCTGCTCAAAAAAAAAAAAAAAAAAAAAAAAAAAAAGAAAAGAAAAGAAAATAGGTACAAGTGCTAAAATTCTGAAAGCCAGAGTGGAGAGCCCAACAAACTTCCTCGTGGTTCGGCAGGGTGAGAGGCCCCTTCCAGGAGCTGTGCAGAGGGCACTGCGCAGAGGCCTCCGCGGAAAGGCCGCGCACTTTCCCTTTGTAGTTACAGCAGCTGCCAGCTCAAGCCGGGCCGCTTCTCCTCGTTGCCACAGACTCTGGGTAGCACCAGTCCAGCCAGCCACTGTCCTTACCCCCAGGCCTTTTCAAGTTCCATTCCACTGGTAACTTCCTCCCACCTCTAGCTGGCTCCTCACGTTCCTCAGTCCTTGGCTGGATTCCGGTCTTCTGTCGCCATCCCACGGAGTGGGCAGGGGACGTGTGTCCTAGGTCTGTCCCCAGCTCTTGTTCCTGCTATGTCCCTGGAGACCATGTGGGTGGTCATTTGCCCATCTCTCCCCCTACTTGTGACCTCGTGGTGTGCAGGCAACCAGCCTCGTTCACCGCTGTGTCCCTGCGCCTGGCACAGCCCGAAGAACGACTAATAAGTGGGTGAACTGAATCAGCAGCTTCAGGGCGGAGGAGGAAGAGTGAGTGAGCTGTTCCCAGGGGACGGGAAGGAGCCCGAAGACTAACGAGGTGGGGCCCTCACCCCGCCCGAGACCCTGTTGGAAATGAACAGATGCTGAGTAGCTGGAAGACTTTAGGGTGGAAGCTGCTATTCACCTCTGCTCGGAGGTGGAGGTTCCGAGGTAGTTTCTTTTTTGCCTCAAGGCCTGAAGGTGGGATCACAGCCAGGGCACGTTTCATCGCCACATTCCAGGCTGGCCTTCGGACCGAGCCTGGACCATGCGGTGGTGCAGCGCACTCTGACCCGTCGCAGGGTTGCGGGAGGCTGTGGCTTCCCGGGAGTGGTCCGGGATCTGTGCTCAGGGGTCGCTGCTCCTGTTGGGCGACGGGCAGCGGCTGTCACCGTCCCCCTTGGCTCGCGGCCGGTGGCCCTCTCTCCGCAGGACTCGGGCTTCCTCCTGCACTTCGGACTCCCTTTCACTTCTGACCCTCATTTTTCTGTTGCCTCTTTTTCCCCACTGAATGCAGAATCCTCTCTGGAACACGGCAGCAATGGGTAGCTTGGGCTCTGAAGCTCGGTTGCCGGGCGCAAGAACCGGCCGCCACCCTGGGGCGCCGCTGCGGCTCCGCGCGTTCTCTGCGCTCTCAAGGTGGAGGCGCCGCGGGGGCCGCCAGGCTGGTGCGCGGCTCCCGGGGCCGTCCCCGCGGTGTCCCTCCTCCGCAGCCTCAGAGCCATTCCAGGTGCCGGCCGAGGCTCCGCTTCCATAGAGACCCGGGCCAGGCCTGCCCGAGGTCGCCGCAGCGGCAGCAGCGGACTCACCCGCCCGCAGCGCCCCAGGCTCCCCGCTACCCGAGCGCACCCTCTCTCTCTGCAATCAGCCGGTTCCAGTCTGCGCGTGTATGAACCACGCCGCCCCTCGGGAAGCAGACTGGGATCTCTCTAGCTACACTGACATTTGATGAAAGGAAGGCCATAGGAGGGGACCGACGGGAGGTGCAGCCCAGTGCCACCTACTTCCCGCGCTCCCGGCGGCTCCCGGGCCTCGCGCACCTCCGTGGGCGCCTGGCGGAGTGTGTCCTGACTGGTCCGAGCCACGGCCCCTCCAGCTACGCCTCTGTCTTCGTGTTCACCTCTGCCTCTGCTAGGTCCCTCCCGAACGTTGCCAGGGCCTCGGACGTCCTCCAGCACGGCGCGGGCAGCCCAGCACCGCCCACCCTGGTCCCGCTGGTTCCGCCGCGTCCCGCGTCTCCCCACAGGAGCGCAGAAACGAGTCCCCCTCCCGTGCTGCGGGCGCAGCTCCACATCCTGTGTTCGCGGCTGCATTCCGCGCTCTCGGAGCTGTGGCTGAACTCGGTTCCATGGCGGTGCGGCTCCGCAGTCCTGCGCTTAGACTCCGACCAAGGCTCGACCCTGTCACCCCGAGGACCCGCGCCGCCCGCTCTGAGACCCCCTTCCAGCCTCTGTACAGCAAGGACAGCGCTTGCATCTAACTCCCGAGTCCCTGCCAGACTTAGGGCAGTGCCAGCTGGCGAACCGTGCCTGTCATTTCACTCTGCTGTCCTCAGCTCTCGGGCTCAGGCACTCTTGTCCCTGCCTCCTTTTGCTTCTTCCCCAACTCCCCAGGGCGAAGGACAAGCGCTCACGCTCCCACCACCCCCAGGAGTCCCAGGATTCTCAGGCCTTGGGCTCCAGCCTGGCCCTATTTCTTTTCTGCAGCCAGGTCCCTATGGCAGGACAGGGACTTCTGGGGTTGGCCAGGAGGGGCTCTCGCTCTCCCCGCTGAGAAGCAAGGCGTCACGTACAGCCCAAAGGGCCCATGGACAGACATACAGGCTAACCGTCCCATTAAAAACCAGTGGGTGACGATTAAGAGAACAATGTCTAGATGCTCAGGGGAGCCACTTGGCTGGCAGGGCCTGTGCAGGGAGGCCTAGCCAAGATGACTGGGCACGGCAGCTGCTCCCTGCCCTCTCCTTCCATGCTGGGTGGGGTGTCATGATGCTAGACCCACCTGGAGGGCTGGCTGGCCAGGGCAGGGTGCAGTTCTCCTGGGACAACCAACTGACCTTCACTGAAGCAAAACATCCCCAGGAAGGCCAGAGTTTGGGCTCTGGGGATTCAGCCTCCATTGTCTCCACTGTCCAGGACCAGCCTTCTTCCCCTCCCCATGTTGGGACCCACAGGCCTGGCTGCTTGTGCTTTCTCTCCTTGGAGGCTGAGTGGCTGGGTGGTTGTGGCCCAGGCTCTGCAGCTGGATAGGCCAACCTAACCCAGATGCTGGCTCGCGCTCTCACCAGTGGTGGGGCCGTGCTCTGGGCTGACTTCTCAGGAGTTTGGAAGGGGTGGGACCCCTCCTGTTGCGTGGACAGCAGTGGACATATGACAATGCCAGCCCTACCATACCCCAGTTCTCACCTCCCACCTGCTGGAAGAGGTGATCAGACAGATTCTCACCTGAGGCTGTTTCTCTGGCTCCTCTGATGCTGGGCACTCACATACTGTCTCTTGTTACCCTGGGTCACCTTCCCTGCAGAGCGCCACCCTGCTCAGCTACCTATGAGGCAGAAGTCCTCAAGTCCTCCCATATAGCACAGCCACTGCCCAAGCTCCCTATGAGCTTGGTTGGCACTTTCCTTCTGAGGAGCATTTTGTCTAGCTGGAGAGAAAAGAAAAGAAAACAACATACTATAAATTGTGTGAGCAGATGCCGGTTCAGAAGTGGGGGCTGGATCAGTGTTCATCTCTCTAGGAGAAATTGGCCTCCAGTGGACCCCCTTGCCTGTGGGACAAATTCCTGGCCTCCACGTGGCCTGTCAGCATTGCCCTTATGTCCTGGACACACAGTGCTCTGTCCTGGATCCTACTGATTCTTCAAAGCCCCACTCCAGGTGTCTCCTCCTTCTGGAAGTCACCTGGACACCCGGGCTGAATTACATGACCCCTTTGCTGCCATTTTGGCCCCCTATGCACTGTTTCCATTTGCCCATTTGGCATCTCCTCAAAAAAGCATTTCCAACCTCATAATCTATATTTGAATGCCTGATCCCCAACCCATCCGGGAACTCTTTTAATCTTCCCCATTTCAGTTCAAGGCAGTTTCATCCTTCCAGTTTGGCCAAAATGTTTGGAGTTATCCTCAAGGCTACTTCTGGTCTTATGCTTACCTTTGCTTTATCAGCAGGTCCGTGTCTTACCCTTAAAATCCGACCGGAATGTGGTCACGTCGTTTCATCTTCCTGGGCACTGCTTAGATGCCTGCCACTACTGCGCCTCACTAGATTGTGGCACCAGACTCTTGACTCGGGGTTCCAAGCCCCCAAACCTCCCCACCCCTCATTCCTCAGTCCCTTACAGGAGTGGGTGCAGCACCCACTGCTCTGCAGTTCTCTGCCACCCAGGAACAAAAGTCATCTACCTACCTCAGCTGTCTCAGAGGAAGTGCTTAGGAAGCTCTGCCAGCCAGACTCCAACCCCAGTTCAGATCTCACCTCTCCAGGCTCCAGTGGGCACATGGTGGCTGCAGTTCCATCCCGAAATGAGAGCAAGAAGAACCCCAGCCAGAGCAGGACCAAAGCCCTGCAGCTCACAGGCAAATTCACATAGACACTTGCATGCCCGCACGCTCACACAAAGACACATACACGCTGACACACAAGTAAGCACTCACATACATGTAGGGACTCGCGTGCACCTGGTGTCCAGACACACGGCCTTACACACTCCCACCTGGGTCTCCCGCTGCACAAAGTCTGGCGTGGGCCTGGGCCCACTCTCTTTCCCCTGTCCCTCCTGGCTCCGGTTACACTCTGTTGGGGGAAGTTTCTGGATAGTTGATCTCTGGGAGCTCCGTGGCTTTGCACTAGGTGGGCTCATAATCCAGAAAGGGCTTCCTGCTCTTCTCTGCCAGGCTCGCTCACTCTGGCTTCTTCAAGATCGTTGGACAATGGTGTTTTCCGGGAAGGATCCCAGTTCAGCCCGGACAGGCCCCGGCAGAGCTGACTCCCCAGGCACGTGCCGCCGCCCGGATCCCGGCTGGCCACTGGTAGTGGCCCCGGCCCGGCCCCCGAGCTTCTGCAGGGATGCCCACGCCCAGCCCCGCCCAACCTCGCCGGCCCGCACCCCGCAGCTGCAGCCCGGACCGGCAGGGGGCGCCCGAGTCCGGGAAACCTGCGGGCAGAGCCTTGGTTTCCGATCGTCTTTGAAGAATTGTTTACTTGGGTTCGGTATTAACTTTGGGAAGGGGTATGTTTTTTATGTAAAATTAGGTTACACTGTTTGCATTTGCTGTACTTTGACTCGGAGGCAGTTTCTCCAATGCTCCTAACAGGCCCCTGACGGGCTTGTGCAATGCTCTGAACATCACTCGCAGCTTATTCTCCCGGGCCACGTGCCTTTGCTTCTGTGCCCCTGCTTTTGGTCCCGGGCACTCGGGAAACCATTGTATTTGTCACAGTGCAGTGACCTGGAGCTTGGGCAATAATGTACGATTTCCCAGCTTTGGTGGATAAATAGCTGTAATTTCCACTAGTTCTTGCGTGAGTTTCCTGCAAACAGAAGCACGCCCCCCAGGGAGACGCGGGTTCAGGGCGATTGTGCGCGGCTCAGAAAGCAGGCAGAGTTGCAGGTGGGGCTCTGTGGCTTCGGGGTCTCCTTGTGGCGGGAGGGGGTGGCGTGAGCTGGGGCGCTTTTCTTTACTTCGGACGTACTTTGGGCAATTTCTAATAGAGCACTTCCACTCCTGAGTACTTACCCAAGAGAAAAGAAAAATCTGTCCACACGAACTTACCGAGCTCTGTAGCAACTTCATGCATAAAAGCTCTAACCTGGGAACAACCCAAGGTCGGCCAGCAGATGAGCAGGCGAACGAAGCTGCTTTGTCTCCAAACATCAGAGCCCTGGTCAGCAAGTGAAAGAATGGCCCACAGGGATGAACCTGGAAGCCTTCTGCTGAATGAAAGAACCCTTTGCTTCCATTTCTCTGTACATCAGCTTTCATCTCTTTATAAACCATTCCATTTGCATGAAGTTCAAAACAGGCAGAACAGATCTCTGATGGTTGAAATCAGAGTACGTGACCATCTTGCAGGGCCAGAGGTGGGCAGGGAAGGGCGCAGCACGCTCTCTGCCTGGATCCAGATCATGGACACTCATCAGTGAGAAATGTGCACTTAAGATCTATGGGTTTACTGTACGTAAGATGAAAAGATTCGGGTGGTGTCTGTGGCTCATCGAGGAGGGCGCCGGCACCATATGCCGAAGGTGGCGGGTTCAAACCTGGCCTCGCCAAGCAGCAAAAACAGAAAAATAGTCCAGCATTGTGGCGGGCGCCTGTAGTCCCCCAAACTCAGGAGGGTGAGGCAAGAGAATCGCCTAAGGCCAGAAGTTGGAGGTCGCTGTGAGCTGTGTGATGCCACTGACTCTGTCTCTACAAAAAAAAAAAAAAAAAAAGAAAAGATTATCTTGTTGACAATGGCATGTTTAAGCGAGCTCAGAAAGCTAGCTCTCAAAGGGAACACTGTGAGAGCTGTGAAGCACGCACTTTTCCTGGTTAATCAGACAGCTAAGGCTGGAGCATGCATATTTATTAAAATGCGGTTCACCTGCAAAGGATGGAGTATTTGCATAATCTCCAGATCATTCCTCTCAGGGTGAATTTTGAAAAAGGCACATGTTGGGGGAATGGGTCTTAGAAGCCTTGAATGGAAGGGAACGTAATTTTCATCATGTGGAGAGGGATGAGGGTTTGATCCCCAGGTGTTAGATCATCTCCTCTCCCCCATGCAGGCTTGGCTGTCCTGGTTCTCTAGCATCACTCTGAGCTGAGGCTGGAGAAGTCAGGGTACCCTTCCCTGTTCAGAGTCTGGCCCCTCTTGCGCCTCACTGGACGCCGCAGCTGATCGTGGGAGTCTTGTCTTATTCTCTATGTGAGTTCTTAGGATAACAGTATTAGTGAGAATAATACTGACCCTAACATTAGTCTAAATCTACCCAATTGTAAGAGATGGAATTTCATTCTATCTTAAGCTATTAAGAAAGATTCATGGTAAGCATTTAGGAGCACTTATAAATCCTAGGCAGGGATCTGGGCCCGGTGGGGGTCTTCAATTCTCTAGGATTTGTAGGATTTCTTCCTCCTCTTACAGAACCCATTGCTTCCATTTTTCTGTACATCAGCTTTACAACTCCTTTAACTTCTTTGTGCATATGGCTATAGGCTGCCACTCCCAAGGTGCACCCTCAGCTCCCACTTCATCTCTCTTTATTTCAAACTTGGGTCTGGTGTCTCTCCATCAGGTCTAATTAATTACAGGCAAGGGAAGCATGGTCTAATGGTGAGATACCCCGAGACCTATCCGTAATATTATCTGAATTTACAATAGTAATGGGTGTCATTTGTGGGGTTCATGCAATGTGTTAAATGCCTTCCCGTATTATTTTATTTAGTTTTCACAACAAATCAGCAAAGCACACATTATTGTCATTCTGCAGGTGTGGAAGTCGGAGATTTCACAGGTGATTCGCTCATTGCTTCAACTAGTAGATAGCAAGGCTGCAATTTGAGTCCAAATTTCCTTGACCACACAGCCCTTGTTTGCTGCTTTTTTTCTGTTTAGCCTGTGAAGGTATAATTTTTCTAAAAATCAGAAGCCTGTTGCAAATATAAAACAAATACATATCAAAGAACTTTAACAAGATCATTAACTCATGATGGAAAGCAACTGAATACATCTCACAGGGATTTGGGGGGGCAGGTAAGAAATAGGAGTTGTAGAAATCTTGGCATGCAGTGGGTGTCCATCCCTTGAAATCTTTTCTGGGAAAAATGGGTATGAGTAAATGAATGGATGGGAGATCACACACATTCCCTTTAATAAATAGCACCTGCCCTTACCATGAGGTAGCTTGACTCACTCACTTGGCAGGTAGGTCAGCTGTCATACATCCAGAGCAGAATTTGGAAATCTGTTTCATTCTTCCTGAAAAGCAAGATATAAGTTATATTAAGTAAAATAATGAAAACCGCAGCTTTTCTGATGTGCTGACTTATTTTCCACTTGCAGGGATAATTGCTTTGAGAAGTCAAATAAGATAGTTAGAAGATCAAATGAAATCAAATGAAAATGAGGAAGTTTTCACACCACAGCACAATAACCATGAAATACCCACCCTGTTTAGTCCATCCCAAATGTTACCTATTCTTCTCCAAAGTGCTGCTTCTCTTCCTTCTCCTGACCCCTGGCCACTCCCTTCTTCAAACTTCCTTGTTCTCACGATCTGGTGGACGTGCACTGAATTCAGTGACCCTTTTGGCCTTGTCATGCACCTGTGAGGCCTCACTTTCCCCGTCAAGGCCGGTAGTTTTGTTCTCATTTTCATAATATCTACCATGGTGCTGGGCATCTGGATGGTGGAGCAGAGAAGAGCATATACTTTGGGCTTAGGTCATCTTGGGTTAGATTCCAGCTCTGGCACCTGCTGACCATGTGACCTTGGGCAAATCACTTCAACATTCTGAATGGGCATAGGAAAAACAAAAGTGCTTAGCACGGTAGATACTTGATAGATTTTGACTGTTTTATTTTTTCAGCAGCAGTAGAAAGGGATTCAAATTCATGCTTAAAAAAGGACGTGAAGTCAGCTTAGAGGATGGCTCTGATGTCACCTGGACTAGTGGACACCTCCCCATCCAGGAGTGAGGAAGGCCCTGTTGAGAACATCTGTTTCATACTACAGCAGATGGATTGTGGTAGAATTACTGAGCTGGTGTTTACTTTTATTCTACTTTTGGAGCTGTGAAGGCTTCTATATAAATTTAATTAGAATGGAATTAGCCAAGTCTCAGGGATAAAGTCTTTCTGTACTTGGAGCAAATTTTGTGAACTCCAGGCTAGCTTCCTTGCTCAGCCATGATAACGTGTGAATGCCCCAGCGGTGTCACTGTGGTTGTCAGGGCATGATCAGACTGCATTCCATCTGGAAGGTTTCTGTGAGAAGCATGTTTGCCCTCTGAAATCTCGTTGATTGAAGCCTGAAGCCATGTTTTTAAATAATATAAGGCAAGCTCATCTCTGAGGTGCTGAAGATGCTCTGGGAAAAGCAAAGGAAACGTGGAGAGGTGTCCAGCTCCATGGATGCTTCCCTTGGGGCTCAGGGCCCAGCTTGCCCACTGACCAGAGCCACACACTTAATCAGAAAAGTCAAGTGGGTCATGACCACAGAACGTGGGGTTCCCTTTGCTCAAACATGACTGGTTTCCCCCAAACATCCTATCACCCACAAACTGTGTTCAGGCTCCAGTTTGCCAAGATATACTGATGAATCTATAGTTGACCTAGGAATTCAGCTGCTTCAATCTTCAGAAAACAGTTTTTTCTTCATTTGTCCCTGAAAAAGATTATTTGAAAAGAAATTTTTACTTTGAAATTAGTATAGATTTTATTTTTACAGGGAGCTGTAAAAATAATGTCCGGGGTGGCGGGTCCTCTGTGCTGTGTGTGTGCATGTATACATTTGCATTCTATCACCTGTGTAGCTAGCTACCACCACAAGTTTTAAAAGAAACTTCCAAACTATTTTCTAGCGTGCCTATGCTATTTCACCATTCCCAACAGCAATGTATGAGTAATCTGGTTTCTCAGCATATTCACCAGCATTTGGTTTTATCATTTTTTTTTAATTTTAGCCACTCTGATAAGCATGTAGTGTGGTAATACAGAGGGTACCAAAAATATGTGCACACATTTTATGAAAGTAAAAAGCTATTAAAACTGTGATACTCAATCACACATATCTTATTGTGGTTTAAATTTGTATTTCTTGATGGCTAATGATGTTGGACATCTTTTCATATGCTCTTTAATATCTGCATGTCCTGTTCAATGAAATGTATCTGTTTATGTCTTTTGTAATTTTTTAATTAATTTTTTTTTCTGTTGAGTTTTGAGTTTTCTATGTATTCTAAATGTAACTCCTTTGTTGGATATACGGTTTGCAAACATTTTTTCCTAGTTTGTAGCCTGCCTTTCTCTCCTCTAACCATGATCTTTCAGCAAGCAAAAGGTTTTAATTTTGATGAGTTTGGTTTATTGATTTTCCTTCTGTAGATCATGCTTTGAAGTCAAGTCTAAGAAATGCCTCACCTAATCCTGGGTCCTGGAGATTTCCTTCTTCGTTTTTTTTCCCAAAAGTTTTTCATTTTATACCTAAGTCCATTTTGAGTTCATTTTTGTATAAGATGTTCAATTTAGGGTGAGGTTCATTTTGGGAGCTATACAAAATTCAAATAGCTGCAGCACCATTTGTTGCAAAGGCTATTCTTCCTCCTTTGAATTGCTTTTGCACTTTTGTAAAAAATCCATGGGGGTCTATTTTGGGTTCTCTGTTCCTTCTGTTGACCACTGGGTCTGTCTTCTTACCAGAGCTGCACAGTCTTCGTTTCCCTGGCTGAACAGCTGTGACACCAGGGAGAGGAATTCCTCCTGCTTCCTTTTCATTATTTTTTCTCCTTTCCATATATGTGTGGAATATCTTTTCGAATATATATATTTTAGAATAATATTATCTATTTCTACACAAAATCTTGCTAGGATTTTGATAGGGGTTATGTTCAACATATAAAACAGAATGGGGAGCATTGACTATGTGGAGCCTTCTACTATGTGAACATTCTGTTTGTTGAATTTTGAAGCCTTTTTTGGATTTCTTTCATCAGCATTTTGTAATTTTCAGTGTAGTAATCCTACACCTGTTTTGTTTGATTTCTAAGTAATATTTCATTTTTGATTGTGTTAGATCAACTGTAATATCTTTGTCAGGAAATATATTTAATTCCACAATTTCATGCCCACCCCTGTTTCTCAAATATGTTACATTTAAAGTGAGGGTGAATTGTGTGAATATACTGATTTTTAATTTCATAATATCCTCAATTTAGTGTGAAAAATTCTCTAGGTGTGTTGAGTGTGTTTTACCTGGGTTTTGGCATGACAGTGCCTGTGTGTGTGGTTGAAAAAAATGCAGTTTTGACCCACTAGGTTGATTTTACTTGTAGTGACAACTTGTGATAAAACCCAGCATATCAAGACATGTGCTGTTTCTGCTACTGATGGAGGAAAGCCAAGGCCGGCCGAGGGTGCTCTGTGGCTTTCTAATTCGTATGGCATTGAGCCCAGTGCTCCCATGGGGCCCTTTCTCATCTTCATGAGCCACAGGGTGAGGAACCTTTCCAGGACCGATGTGCACACCCCAGCTCCCCGGGGGTGCCAGTTTAGGATGGCTATAATTTTATAATTTCTGTGCTCCATGGTGGTGTCCAGGCTGCAACCACCAGGGGGCAGTTTGCTGGAGATGCACATGTGGACGTGGAAAGAGGCTTCTCCCAACCTCCCCCACGAGGGGGTCTGGAAGCACAGCCTCGGGCCCAGGACAGCCTACGCAGCACGTGGGGTTGTGTTGCATTACGCTTGTGCACAGAGTCTGCAGCAGGTGTGCGGCTGGGCCTTAGGACAGAGAGGAGGCAGCCCCGTGCATGGTGTCCATTGAAAACGGAAACGAAGGGTACCCAGCACATGGGATGTGCTCTGGCCAAAGGCCTGGCGCAGATACGTGCGGTGCCTGGGAGCCTGGAGGGCCCAGCCAGTGCTTGGTGCTGCTTTCAGAGATTGATGAGTGGCCCAAAGAATGGATGAAAGAAAAATGGCTCATGGATGGACGAGGCCCCAGAGCCTCACTGCTGTGCTTGGACCCCTGAGGGTCCTGAAAATCTCGAAGTGATGTCTTGGGGGCCAGGTGGGCTTTGCTCAACCTTGAGTAAGTTATTATACTTAAAATCTCGGTGTCTCAACGTCCTCATCTGCTGCACGGCAGGCCTGCCATGGGGCCCGGACAGGCTTCCAGGAGACCTGTCAGCACCTGGAGAGACAGCCACATGCGTGGGGCTGCCACCCGCCCCTGCTGCCCCAGGAGCCTGGTCTCCTGCTGTCCTTTCTCCCTGTTAGGTCTAGGCCAGGATGGAAAAGTAACTTCTGGCAAGTTTCCGGACTGCAAGCTTTAATAAATAAATAAGTCCAGTTTATCCCCCAAGATAAATGAGAAAAGTACTAATTGATTTCTGGCTTCTAGTTCATTCCCAGTTTCTTGCTTGGCTAATTCCTGGGCCTGGTCCCCAAACTGACCTTCAGACAATACCAGATGTATGAGTACTGAGACAAAGATACATGGAGGAAAACTATTGAAACTAAGATGTATAAGGGACAATATTAATCCAAAGATGTATGAGAAAATATTAAACCAAAGACGCATGAGAATATATTAAACCAAAGACGTATGATGTATAGCTAACAAACCGCAAAATTCTGCTTCTGTACAATGCTTGCTTACTACCCCGACCGAATGCACCTGGACAGCCTACGTGCCAACCAGGATGCAGATCAGACCTTAAGAACCTGACTCCAGTAAGCACTCGAGGCTGCTCTCAGAAACCCCATGTTGGGACACTGAGGCAGTTGCCAGCTGGCTCTTCAATAAAAGGACTCTGCTGTAAATTTGGCTTGTTTGGCAGTGTGGTCTTTGTGGAACTCCTGGGCACAACACTCCCTCTCCATCTGTCTCTGTCTCTCTGAGCCTCTGCCCAGCCTGACCACCCCACTCCAGTTCAATGTGAGCCCCTCAGGTTCTCTCACTAGCTGCCCATACTTCCTCTGTCTCTCCGTTCAAATGCTGAAGAAACAGAAGGTGATTGATTGCTGGGCATGCACTTGATTGCTTGGTGTGGGCCAAGTCTCCACCACTGGTCCAGCCCCATGCGTGGGGAAGGGTCCCATTGAGGGGAAAACCAGGCCAGTCTGCAGGCGTCTTCGGCGAGGCAAAGGGCCTGAGTTCAAGGGTGAGTTCACTCAAGCACTTTGGAGAGTTCAGGGCTTGGAATATTAGCATTTTGCTGCTGACATCAAAGAGATTCAGTCCCTATTCTTTTGTGGTACTGCTGTTGGCTGGGTGCTATCCCTGCAGGATGTGTGCTTTTGGTCATTTGGAAAGAAAATGAAGCCACGCTTCTCCTCTGCTGCCCAGGAGTCAGCTGCTCAGTCAAAGGTGCAATTGCGTGGCTGAAAATAAAATGAAACAAAAAAGCAAAGCAAAGCACAGCAAACGAAAATCAAAGTATAACATGCTAATGTAAAATGAAAGGGAACAGGATTCCTATCTGATGTTGGTCTTTTACCCAAAGTCAGTAATGGTTTATCAGAAAATGTAAATTGAAAGATCAAATTCAGTCCCAAAAGGAGCGGGAGGAAAACTGACATAGGTCCGTGTCTCACGATGTCAAGGTGAGGGCAGTTCAGATGCCGTGATGTTGGTCTTTTACTCAAAGTCAGTAATGGTTTACCAGAAAATGTAAATTGAAAGATCAAACTCAGTCCCAAAAGGAGCGGGAGGAAAACTGACATAGGTCCGTGTCTCACTATGTCAAGGTGAAGGCAGTTCAGATGCTGCGCGTGGCAGGGCAGGAGCGCAGCCTAATGTCAGAGGTGCGGGGGAGCCCTTGGGAGTTCAACGTTTCTATGAAGGAGCACTCCCACATCCCTGCCCAGACATCTGTCCTCCATCTGCCATTCAGGTGAGCTGCTAGGGGTGCTGCTTATCAGGGTGGTGGGCCTTCCCCTCCAGTAAGAAAAGCAGAATGGCCCCGAGAGTGGTGGTGAATGGTCTCCTGCCTGGGCCCAGAGCCTGCTGCTCCTGAGTCCCCTGCAGCTCTTTCAGGTGTGTGTGTTTCTACTTCCTGGCTAAAGATGACCCAGAGTTTCATTCGGGGCTGAGTGGAACCTGGGGCCCTTCCTTTTGAAAGGGCTGTGTGGCCAGGGGCCTCCTGCTCATAGATGCAGGGCTGGGCTGCACAGCTAGAGAGCGTTAATTTCAGTCACTAAGTCTTCAGTCCTTCCAATAAAATGCAAATTCCCCTAACAGGAGGGCACCCACCTGGAGCCACCTGGCCCCATGGGGAGGAGCAGGGGCAGGGGGGTGGAGGCAGCAGTGGGAGTGCAGGGAGGGCTGGAGGGGAGGTGGTGTGTGTCAGGGGTGGACCTTGTTCATGCTCAGGTGGCTGAGCAGGTGCCCAGATGAACTGCACACAGCTCTACCAGACTATGAGCTTGGGAGACTTGGGCTGGGGCTGAATGGGTGGCCAGTCCCAGAGGTACCTCACTGAGCAGTAAGGCCTGGGACAGACGGCAGCAGAGTCAGATGCAGCCCGGGGTTGGCGTCAATTCTTGCATGGGAGGAGGGCGGCCTATGGGGTGTTGGGAGCGGGCAGGGGAGCCTCCCAGCCTCAGCCCTTCACCAACAGGCCATGAGGGATGGAATCAGGCTGCACTCCATTTCTGACATGGAGAGACCACGAGGATACTCTGCCCTAGACAGGGAGACAGCAGGAGTCAGGGGACAGATTCCAGGCCAACTGCCCCTGCTCCATCCCCACGGTCTCAGAGCTGGGTCCAGTTCCAGCTGCCACGCTCTAGGCAGCCCCACAGTGGGCCGGGTGTCCACTTTGGCAGAGGTGGCTGGCTGTGCATGCTGGCTGCAGCACTGCTAATGGCGCCTCTGCTGACCGCCAACATGCTGAGAAGCTCAGGGACAGGAAGGGGCCGCTGCTCCCTGCATGCACCCGCCATTCTCCTTGTGCCTCAGCTGTGCTGGCACCTGTTCCTTCCTCCTTAGCCCGGGCCCTGCCTTCTTCAGTGCCAGCCCTACTTCCCCTGAGTGTGGCCTCTGACAGAGGACAGGCCTGGTGCCCAGGGCCTGCTGGAGCATGTCCTGCCCTCTCAGGGACAGTGGGGGTGGGTAGAATAGAGTCAGACCACCCCCATGCTCACTCCTGATGCTGGAATCCTCTGAGCATGAGGGCTCCTTGACACCACAGACCCTTGGCAGGCTGCCCGTGGTGCCCACCCAGGCAGGCTGGCGCAGTGGAAAAACCGAGGAGTTTAGAGCTAGACACACAGGCCAAATCCCAGCCTTCTTGATAATTACACGCCTAATTATGCATGTAATTATGTGTCTAATTATGCATCCAGTTATGTAATTATGTAC
Source organism: Perodicticus potto (assembly GCA_963574655.1). Lineage (NCBI taxonomy): Eukaryota > Metazoa > Chordata > Mammalia > Primates > Lorisidae > Perodicticus > Perodicticus potto. The sequence goes on along the minus strand of CAUYRH010164155.1, from coordinate 7,417 downwards.
CTATAATGTAATTTTGTGCCTAATTAGGTGCTGATTTGGGGGCAGTCACTTCATCTGGCTAAGCCTCAGTTTCTACAGCTGTAGAGTGGCCTGGCGCCGGCAGAGCTGCTGGGCACAGTGGGAGGCACTGGCAACACGTTCCTGCCCTTTGGGGCCCAGCTCTGCTTCCCAGGCCCCATCTCAGGGAACTTTATTTTCTTTCCAACTCCCTTCCGAGCCTGAGTTTCCCCACCCATGCATGCTGACAAAGTCCCTGATAGCTGGCCTTTTCTTTTCTTTTTTTTAATTTAATTTTTATTAAATCATGTAAACATAAAAGAGGTAAAGTCTCCATCTTTTTTAAGGCTGCATAATATTCCATGGTATACATATACCACAATTTGTTAATCCATTTGTGGGTTGATGGGCACTTGGGCTTCTACCATGACTTGGCAGTTATGAATTGGGCTGCAATAAACAATCTGGTACAAATATCTTTGTTGTAAAGTGATTTTTGGTCTTCTGAATATATATCTGATAGAGGAATTGCAGGATTGAACGGCAGGTCTACTTTTAGATTCCTAAGTGTTCTCCAAACTTCTTTCCAAAAAGAAAGTATTAGCTTGCATTCCCACCAGCAGTGCAGAATTGTTCCCTTCTCTCCACATCCACACCAACATCTGTAGTTTGGGATTTTGTGATGTGGGCTACTCTCACTGGAGTTAGATGATATCTCAAAGTGTTTTTGATTTGTATTTCTCTGCTGATTAAAGATGATGAGCATTTTTTCATGTGTCTGTAGGCCATGTGCCTATCTTCTTCAGAGAAGTTTCTGTTCAAGTCTCTTGCCCACATGGAGATGAGATAACGTGTTCTTTTCTTATTAGTAAGTTTGAGTTCTCTGTGGATTCTGGTTTGTCAGAAACATAACCAGCAAATATCTACTCCCATTATAGTAAAGTATCTCAAGAATGAAAGAAAAAGTGTCCAATGTACTTAGTACTGTTATGAAACCAATTTATAATCACCTATACTTTCATATAAAAGATAAAACACAGTTACAGCCCAGGATGAAGAAAGGAAGAGGAGGGAGAAGTTAGGGAAGGGGGAAGGTTGTATGGAGGGAGAGTAAATGGTGGGAACCACACCCATGGTGTATATTGCAAGGGTACATGTCAAATCTATTAATTGTTGAGTATAAATGTCTTGACACAATAATTAAGTAAGTTAGGTGAAGGCTATGTTAACCAGTTTTATGTAAGCATTCCAAATTATATTTAAAATCAGCACATTGTACCCCATAAATGCATTAATGTGTACAGTTATTATTTAATAAAAAAAAACAAAAAAATTTTTTATTAAATCATAACTGCATTCATTTATGGGATACAGTGTGATGATTTAATATGCAATGTGGAATGTTTAAATCAAACTCATTACTGTAACCACCACCTCATTGACTTATATTTTTGTGGTAAGACATTTATAATATACTCTTAGTTGTTTTAAAATGAACCCTTGCTTGGGCACATTAGGTGAGTTCCCATCAAATACCCTCTTTCTACTCACTCTTCCCCTCCCCTCCCCTCTCTTTCCTCTCTTCTTCTTTCTGGACTATATTTGTGTTTTATCATTTGTATGAATATGTAAGTGCTTATATATTGCTTTCATAATAGTATTGAGTACATTGGATACTTTTCCTCCCATTCTTGAGATACTTTACTAAGAAGAATATGTTTCAACTCCACCCATGTAAACATAAAAGATGTAAAGTCTCCATCTTTTCTTATGGTTTCATAGTATTCCATGGTGTACACGCACCACAATTTACTAATCCGTTCCTGGGTTGATGGGCATTTGGTTTGCTTCCACCACTTGGCAATTATGAATTGAGCTGCAATAAATATTCTGGTGCAAATGTTTTCTTGGTAAAATGATTTTTGTTTATCTGGATAGATACTTAGTAATGGAATTGCAGGATAGAATGGTAGGTCAACTTTTAGTTCCTTGAGAATTCTGCATATTTCTTTCCAAAAAGGCTGTATTAGTTTGCAGTCCCACCAGCCATTTAGAAGTGTTCCCTTCTCTCCACATCCGTGCCAACATCTGCAGAGTTGGGATTTTGTGGGCTAATGTTACTGGAGTTAGATGATATTTCCAAGTGGTTTTGATTTGCATTTCTCTGATGATTAAAGATGGTGAGCATTTTTTCATGGGTTTATTGGCCATTCGCCTGTCATCTTCAAAGAAGTTTCTGTTCAAGTTTCTTGCTCACAAAGAAATGGGGTTGTTTGTTCTTTTTTTATTGAATAATTTGATTTCTCTATAGATTCTAGTTATCAGACCTTTGTTGGAAGCATGACCTACAAAAATCTTCTCCCATTCTGAAGGCTGTCTGTTTGCTTTGCTTGCAGTGCCCTTAGCTGTGCAGAAGCTTTTTAGCTTCACATCTCAGTAATACATTTTTGGTGTTGCTTCAATTGTCAGGGGCTTCCTTCTCATAAAATATTTTCCCAGGCCAATATCTTGAAGCATTTTCCTTGCACTCCCTCCTAGTATTTTTATAGTTTCATGTCTTAAATTTAAATCTCTTATCCAGTGAGAATCAATTTTTTTAGTGGTGGAAGGAAAGGGTCCAGTTTCAGTCTTCTGCAGGTCGCCAGCCAGTTCTCTCAGCACCATTTGTTAAATAGGGATTCTTTTCCCCAGTGTATGTTTTTGTTAGGCTTATCAAAGATCAAATGACTATATGTGGCTGGATTCACCTCTAGATTCTCTGTTCTATTCCATAGATCTACTGCTCTATTTTTGTGCCAGTACCGTGCTGTTTTGATCACTATAGATTTGTAGTATAACCTGGATGTGATGCCTCCAGGTTTGTTTTTATTTCTAAGTAACATATTGTCTATTCGATTTTTTTTCTGATTCCATATAAAACGAAGTACTATTTTTTCAAGTTCTTTAATCTATGACATTGGTGCTTTGATAGGGATTGCATTTAATCTGTAGATTGCTTTGGGTAGTATGGACATTTTAACAATGTTGGTTCTTCCCAGGCAGGAGAACGCATGGTGTGTTTTTCTGTTTGTTAACATCTTCTGCTATTTCTTTTCTTAGGCTTTCATAATTCTCTTTATAGAGATCTTTCATGTCCTTTGTTAGATAAATTCCAAGGTATTTCATCTTCTTTGGCAGTCCTGTAATCAGTAGCTTTTATATATACTAACAATAGTCAAAGTGAAAATATAGTCACGGACTCTATTCCTTTTAGTGTGCTTTCTTTTGGTCCCTCCCATCTGCCCTATGGGCTCCCACTGACACCACAGCAGGCTGCTCTGATTCAGGCACTGGAACCCTCACTGGATGTCTGTGGACCACAGCCTGCTGTTGCAAGCCAGGCTGTGGGGTTCCCTGTGGAGCCGACATACTTGCTCAGAGTATCAGGGCTGGTGGACAACCTTCTGAGTGTGTGTGGAACAAGATGGGCACAAGGCTACTCCATAGCCACAGCTGCATAGGCACACAAGTAAGAAGAGGAAGCTGCATGGTGGCCCTGGTGACTCGGCTGACCGGCTCTTTGCTCATGACCACTTAGCTTGGTCCAGGCTTCTTAACTCCTAGACGGAAATGGCTAAGATGCTTGCTCACTGGATGGCCTCCACTTCCTGAGAACCCACAGCACAGCCTGGTTCCTGAACCCTCCCAAAGTTGCCAGAATCATCCCTTATGTCCCCTGTGGCCCCTGTGACATGCAGCCTTCCTTGCTGTAGCAAATGACATACCCCGTCTGTCTGTGTCCTGGTGGCCTTTGGCTGGTGGACATCAACAGTTATGAGGACAAAATACGATAATGGAAATGGAAGTGCTTGGTGATTATCTGAGGCATCCTCAAGGGAAGTGGCTTATTTCTCTTCTGAGGCAGAGACCCAAAGACCGCCCTGTGCCCCCCACCCCTACCTGGTGGGCAACTGCATTTCACCCTGTGTCAGGCCTGACTGCAACTGGCACTTTGTAAAGTTAGTCGAACTGTAAGTGGGAGGGACAATGATTTGTCCCTTCCTCAGACTAGTTTGGCAAACCCGTAATGACCTTTACCTGCTATAGAGCATGATTTGGAAACAAGCAAATCCAGAGTAGCAATTTTAATCACGTATTAATTCATTTCCACTCTGTGGCAATGAGAGTTAAACTGTGGCGCTCACCACACCTGGTGGGGGACATTCTCACCAGTGATGCATCTGGCCTTCAATAACACTTTGTTATTTATTTCATCCTGAAGATATTTTGACTCTTATGTCTGATTGTCCTAGAGAAAGGGAGGCATTAACAAATAAATAGAGAAACACACAAATTTGTCAACAGATAGATTACAAAGGAATACAATTACATGCAAAATGCCTTTGCTTTTAAAAAGCATTCATACATAAATTAGTCTGTCAGGAAATGTATGCAGCTAATTGCATGAAAAAAATAGGATCTTATAATATCATCTACATATAGTCACTTCTCGCAAAGCAGGAGCGATTGGGCACATTATTAATGGAACTGAAGTCAAACTGTATTCATTAAATTGCTTTTTTGAGGGAAGAAGCCTATAAGAATGCATTTTATAACATACTCCATTTTTACAACTTAATATGTATTTAACTCTTATTTGCAGACCAACTAAAGTAATGATTTTGCCATTTTTGGAGTAAAGTTAAAAACAAAAAATGAATTGTAATAAGCATAGTTGTTAGACCTGGCAGGATGGAAGACACCGGGGCTCGGGCTTCTCTATGTCCAGCCCAAGGCCTGGGCTGGGGAAGCTGCCCAGTGGCCACAGCGATTTACAGGCTGCCAAGCCCTGGTGCAGTCCTGGAGAAGGGAGCTGACTCCAAGGGAACGATCAGAGTAGGAAGTGTGCAAATTGGCGAGCCTCATTCCACTCCTGGGCTGTAACTGTGGCCAGCTGAGTGGTGTTGTCACATTTTGTGTGGATCTGACTGTCTCTGTGATGCGACTCTTGGAAACGGGAGTGAGTCGTCTCATTCTGGACCCACTGCACAGCCAGAGCTGTCTGTGTGCGTTCCATGCATGTTTGCTGGAAGGAACAGTCCATAAAGGGCTTTACTGTAGGGTTTAGAGTGAGGTTCTTGATATGTCCTAGGTGTGACCCTGTGACCTAGCATGGCCTGCTTTGTGCTTTGGTCAGAGGCACAGGGTTTCTGGGTTGGTCTTCTGAAAGAAAAAGCTGCAGCCAATGAGGAATCCACCTGTTAGGGTTTTATATTTTCTAAGAACATTATGTCTTTGCACTTTGGCCCTCTGTGAACAGAAAAGCCATTTTTAAAGAATGTTTTCCCAGAGGGAGGCTGACTCAGTTGCTCGGAAGTCCTCCCAGCCGTTGAGGGTGACAAGCAAAGCCTCTGGTCCGCTGGTCTGAGTGCTGCGCGATGGGGGAGAAGGGCAACTTTCCATCCCTGTCTGTATCCCCAGGCCTCAGGTTGGAACAACTGGCAGGTGGGAGACAGCATTCTTTGGAGAAGGAGTCACGTGAATAGTGGCGCCGCTGAGCTGACCCAGAGTACAAAGCAAGCCTGGGGCTGCAGTGTCAGGTTTAGGGTGCAGGTGGGATTCTACAGGAGATAAACCTAGAAGGGCTCAGAGCTGGAGCCCCTCAAGAATCAGGGGGCTAAACACGCTGCGTGCAGCAAGGGACTTGGAGCCAGGGCACACACACCACAGAGAGGGCCGGGGAGGCAGTCGCCAGCTACAAGATGAGCGCCTGTGTCTGAGGGCAGGTGGAAGGTCTGCTGGGGGAGGCCTCTCTGCATCCCCGCCTGGCAAGGCCTGGGTCAGTCCTGCGTCTTCAAGTGCCGTGGTTCCTTCACTGCAGCAGCTACACCTCAGGCAAGTCCTTTCTTAGTGAACTGGGAATTATGTTGATGAGTTCTGCCCAGCAGTGCCTAAAAGTTTATGAAAATGAGTTTATAAAATGAGTCAAGTGACTTGTCAGGTTTTAGACTAGGGTACTATTATTCTTTGAGGATGGCAGCTACCCTCTGTGCTTTATGATATCTTAGTATCCAGAAAGCACACCCTGGGAAGTCTTTGAGGAGATCTGCTGAGCTGGCAGAACAGCCTCTCTGTGGATGAAAAGATCAGCTATTATTAAAATGAGCCTATTAACCAAGATGCTTATAAACTCCAGATGATCTTTTCCCTATTATCCTCTAAGAAGATTAACATTTTTAGTGTTTTCTAAAATGAAGTTTTGGGAAAGACAAATAACCCAAGGTTAAATAGAAGCATCTTTTTCCTGAGACTGCAGTCAGAAACAAGGAGCTCAGGATGACACATTTACATTTTCCTGGTCTCATCAGTGATGAAGAGTATTTCCTGTGTTTGAGTCATTCATTCATTCAACAAATATTTGTTGAGTGACTATTAAGGACCAGGCACAAAATTAAGGAGCAGGTAAAGGAAATTAGAAATGTGGGGTGGCATGAACTGGAATAATTAATATTGTTAAAATGTCCATATTATTCGAAGTGATCTACAATCCAATGCAATTCTCATTAAAACTCAGGCAATCCTGAAGATTGAGCTCAGGCAATCCTTGGCCTCCTAAAGTGCTTTTGGGATCCTATCCAAAAGGATTTCCACAGAAATAGAGAAAAATTCTACAGTTCACATAGAACCACAAAAGACTCTGACTAGCCAAGGAAATCTTGAGTGAAAAGAACAAAGCTGGAGGCATTGCACTACCTGAATTCAAAATATAGTACAAAGTTATTATAATCAAGACAGTATTGTATTGGCATAAAAACAGATGTATAGACCAACAGAGCAGAATAGAAAGGCCAGAAGTAAACCCGTGCATGTACAGTCAATTGATCTTTGACAAAGGTACCCAGAACACACAATGGGGAAATTGCCTCTTCAATAAAGAATATTGGGAAAATTGAATATCTGCTTGCAAAAGAATGAAATCAGGCCCTTATCTCATATCACATAAAAATAATGAACTCAAAATGGTAAAGACTTAAAGGTAAGATCCAAAACCTTAAACTTACTAGAAGAAAACTTTGGGGAGAATCTCTAATACATTGGTCTGGTCTGGGAAATGATTTTTTGGATAGGATCCCAAACCATAGGCAAAAAAAAAACAAAACCCAAAAGTAGACAATGAGATGGCATTAAACTAAAAAGCTTCTATACAGCAAAGGAAACAATTAATGGAATAAAGAGACAACCTACACAATGAGAGAAAATATTTATAAACCATATATCTGATAAGGGGCTAATATCCAAAATAGACTCAAACAACTCAGTCACAAGAAACAAATACTCCAATTAAGAAACGGTCAAAGATGATTGGCCAACAAACACATGAAAAAATGATCATTACCTATAATCATTAGAAAAATGAAAATCAAAACCCCTTTGAGATGTC
>CAUYRH010164153.1:0-12139 GCA_963574655.1 Perodicticus potto | reverse complement strand
TGGTTAGAAAAAGAGAAAGACATTGTACCCCATGATTGCATTCATGTACACAGCTATGACTTCATTAAAAAACAAAAAAAAGAAAAAAAAAACATTTGGTTTACACTAATCAACTGGGAAATCTTCAAGACAAAATACATGTAGATTATAAAATTTTTGAAGGAAGAGAATAATTTCTTTTTATTTTATATGGCATGTCACATAATATAGTACCTGACATACTTAAAGTGACTCACTGCCACTGCTTAAGCATTGATGGATATTATAAGCGCACAAATCAAAATTACCATAATAATAATTATGTAAACATACTTTATAAAATAAATTATAATTTATTAAATTATATCTAATTTTGTAAACATACTCTATAAAATAAATTATATCAGAAATTGGATTTAAGTGATGTTTGGCTGAGGTTATACTGCCCGGAAAGCAACTTTTACAACTGTTTCTCTTTACAGTCAACTTGTTTGAGAAGGTATTAGGGTGTCTTATTGGAAATCTTTTTAATGGTAGTAGATGTTTGCTCTTTAAACAAGTATTTAGAACATTTTGACATTATGGTGATTCACTCTCTAGCATCAATATGAGGACATCTAATAAATGGAAGGCATACCTCTCAAAATGCCTTAATGGCCTCAATATAACAGGGAACTTTGATGATCTTGACCTGAGAGGGGATACAATGTATAATAACAGGATAGGGCATTAAAGAGTCTTTTTAACATGTTTATATGAAATTTTTGTAAAAGTATTGGTAATATTACCCTACATTGGAATTGATCCACATTTCTAAATATGGTCAGCCAATTAGGCTGTTTTCTACCTGTGCAAACTTCAAGACAGTCAGTCAGAAGTATCTGAGTCTTCTGCTCACCAAATATCCTATCACCAAATATTAAGAATTATATTGCCTGGGAGGTGGGTAGTGTTATCACCATATTAAACAATGAAACACACAAGGTTAGAAGATGTTATCTGACATGTCCAGATCACTTAGTTTCTCTGATTTGTGGTCCTTTCCACAGAAGACTGCAGTCTGTGTGTCAGTCCATTTTGCGTTGCCATAAGGAAAATACCCGAGACTAGGGAATTTTTTTATTTACATGTGTATGTAAAGAAAAGATGTCTGCTCTGCTTCTGGTTCTGTGGATATACGAGAAGCATCATGGCAGCATCTGCTTTTGGTGACAGCTTCAGGGAGCTGCAATGAAGGTGGAAGGCAAATGGGCAGCAGGCATGTCTCACGGCAAGAGAGGGGGCTAGAGAGAGAGCAGGTGGTGCCAGGTGCCTTTAAACAACCAGCTCTCATATGGGCCAATAAAGTAATAACCCACTCATTATCTCTGGGAAGGCACCAAGCCATTCCTGAGGAATTCGACCAGACTCCTCCCAACAAGCCCCACGTTCAACACAGGGGATCAAGTTTCAACACAAGATGTTAAGGGGCCAAACACGTAAACCATATTATATAGCCTTCCCATTTCTGAAGAAGCAAAAGTGGGAAAATGAAGGATTATTAAATGCAAATTAGGATAACTGGAACAGTTTGATTAATATCATTCAATTTTTTGGAAACGTGAACATTACACAACTTATTTTATGTAATATTGATGAATAAAAATGCCACCCTCTCTCCTTTTTTACATTTATCCACCAGTCTTCTATTATTCCACCTGGGTCTTGGGTTCTCTTAGTTATGTCTGAATAGATATTGTTACATGTTTAAATGGGTTAGGTTGTACATTTTCTTGCTGCGGGTTTCAAAATTTATGTTAGTGCAGTATACACTGGCACCGTCGGTGTCATAGTGGAGTGAAAGCTCTTGTCTTATCATAGTAAGCTGAGTAAGCGTCTCCAGTGGTGAGAGAATGAGGAGCAGTCAGCACATGGGCAACTCTTGCACATTCACCCCTTCTGTCCAGTGACACAGTCCCTTGGCAAAACAGGAGGTATTGAATAAAGGCTATTTCTTTGTATTAGTTTTGGAGTATGAGCTAGTTGGCCATCATCTTTTTTGTCAGTTATAATAGAAATCTTAAAAATAGGAGAGAATAAGCTGCTTCCCATCCCACCCCATTTCAACATGTTATAATAGTCTGAGTCATTGCCTTTGATCTTGCTGTGGATAAACACAGGCCACAGCAGACCTTTCTGATTCAAGCTCAAATACCTGCTCCAACCATCATACTTAACACAAGTCAATTTACTAAGTTTGGCATCTGGAAAGGAGGCCTAGTAGCGTGTTCCTAATGTGCCTGGGACTCTGAATTACACTCTGGTAGTCCCAACAAATATGAAAGTGCCCATCTCACCTGTTCTTCCAAACTCCAGCAAGCCTAGAGTTAGATCTATTTTCTGTAAATTTTCAGAAACGTATGTTTAAGGGTTTTCCTTATGTAATCCCAGCTTGGCCGTAACATCTTTCCTCAATCCTTCTGTTGCTTACCTTCATCCCATTCCAATTTAGAATCACAAGTGCAAGTCATTAAACCCAATGGCCAGGCAGACAGCCTACTGGGGAAGTAAATAATTAGTCCTGCCTTATAGATGCCCACAGATATTACAAGCAATTCACTGGTGACTACCTAATGTCACACTGGTAATGAGAATCAGTCAATAGCACTTCCTTGAAATAACTTATCTTCATGATCTTTTCTCCCTCAAAAGACCACCTGTGTCCCTGTGTCCCAACTGCAGTTCTCCTAAATTGGAGAAGGCAGGTGGGAGAGGAATGCAAATCACACTTCTGCTACAATTGCCCCTCTCATCAGGCTCTGATCTCACAGCTTGCTGTTCTCTGAACTCAGAATGTCGGGTACTGATAGCTTGTTTATCTCAGTTGTGGGCCACACTACTCAACTTTGGGAAGCTAGTCAGTTACTGCAGTTTAACAATTTAATCTATCATGGTCCCAAAAATACATCCATTCATTAGAGTTCTAGGCTATCATAAAGGTTACCATCACGTCCATGCCATGCATCAGAGCCAGAATGGGGGAAGGGCCTTGGATAGGAATAAGAAATAGTGCATGTGCTCCCCCTTTTTTTAACTTTTGTATACTCTTCAAAGCTCCTTGAGCAATATCTTTCACCTTGTTTTAAACTTTGCTTTGTTTTCTATAGAGAAAACCCTCCTGTGAGGAATTATTTTGTGAAGAGCTGAGAAGCAATTGTCAAAGTTTTCTCAAGGCTTAGTGCATAAAGACTCGCTGTAATGGTTGTTAAAAAGAGATTCAAGAGGGTTATTCAAAGAGATCTAGCACAGTGAGGCTAAGATAGAGAGTAAGACAGAGGCAGCAATCTATTTTTTAAAAAGCAGCATCACTTGGGGCGGCACCTGTAACTCAAAGGGTACAGTGCCGGTCCCATACGCCAGAGGTGGTGGGTTAAAACCCAGCCCCAGCCAAAATCAGCAAAACAAAAAAAAAGCAGCATCACTATTTCTTTTATTTTTATTTTTATTTTTTTTTTGCGTTTTTTGGCCAGGGCTGGGTTTGAACCTGCCACCTGTGGCATATAGGGCTGGTGCCCTATTCCTTTGAGCCACAGGCGCTGCCTCATCACTATTTCTAACAAAGATTAATAGATCACGAGTTAAGAAATGCGATTTTGCTGTTTCTGGTAAGTTTTAACATAGTTTAATTATTTTTATTCTCAGCAAATTTACTGATCCATCTAGACTTACATTCAAAATGTCTCTGATGTTGTCTACGTGTAAAATAAAATTGAATATTTCTAAAGAATATATAAACTCTTCTAGAAGAACATAGTATATTCTTATGTAAATACAAATAAGAATGAAAAATACTACTTCTAGTAATAATTCTTGGCAAATTTAGAGCTGAAAAGAACATCAGAATTAGAAGTAATAAAGGACTTGAAAAATGCTATCATTTTATATCAGTTCATGGTGGGATGATGTGAAATTTGAAAATTTCCAAACTCAAGTAGAATTTGTTGCTATCGATGGCACAAATTTTAATCATTGTCAGTAGGATTTAATTATTTTGTGGAAAAAGCATTTTAGGGAAGAGTGCAGTGGAGGGGATATAAGTATAGTGAATGCAGTCTGTTCAATTTTTTGTTTCTGAGAGTAATTCTATTAATGGAGGTTTGACAAAACTCATTCATAGATACGGCAAGTTAAAGATCTGTGAAATACTTTATAAATTGTTTGAAACATCATTTTCCTTTTCAATTTCTTGACAATTAACAATTCCATCTTTATTTTTTATCACTCACTCGCTCTGTTCCATTCGAATCAGTTCTAGTTTTTTGTTCTGTTTTCACATGTGAGACAGAGAGAGAGATGGTTGATTACAGAGAGAACGAAGCAGCAGAAGAGCTACTTTCTGTACTTTTTTCACAGCCTTATAAAATATAACTTTATGGAACAATTTAAAACATTTCTTTATATTTTTCAGTTTATTAAAAAAAAGCTTTATACGCATTGGCTGATTTCATCCTCATCGTATTCCAAGAGAGAAAAGGGGGCCGATGTTAAACTGGCATTGTTTTGTAAAGATAAAATTACAGCTTGGAGAGAGACATTATTTTCTGTTTCCTAGGTAATAATGGTACATATTGCTCCCATCAATATTAGCTCTAATTCTTCCACATTACAATTTCATGTTTATGCTGTCTATAGGTCAGAAATCCTGTTTAATTACTATGTTCTTACAAAGTGTGTTATTATGCATAACAGAGCATTTAAATATTTGCCAGCTTCAATTAAGGAAGAATCAATACATTTCTCATGATATTCCTTGATGAGAAGTAAACTAGAAACTGGTCAGATAATACAAATATCATGATAATTCAAACTCAAGATTTCAGGATGGACAACAGGATGCGAACTTCTAACTGAATGAAAATTGCACCTACTTTTTAATCTTCAGTTAGTTTTCAATACTGCATACAAACTCCAGGTTCTGGAAACCCACAAAAGACAGGATAAAGATTTTGGTAGCAAGATCATCTTCTGGAAGATGAAATCAATTTTGTTTATCCACTCTGAGACATCTCTCATACGGTTGAGAGAATAACTGAACAGAAGATAAGCCTGTTTCCTTAATTTACACCTCTTTCCTTTAATTTATTTCATAGCATTGCATTTTATCAGGTTCTTTCCTCTTCATATCATAGGAAACAATAGAGAAGATTATATTAAATTAGAAAGCTAGAACAATATCCTGACTCATTACAGTGGTGATAGTTATATATTTGTCAGGACCTGATCTGTAGAGGAACATTTTTAAACACAGGAAGTGAATTTTAATAGCACATTTCAGGGCTTCCCATAATTCTTTATATCCTTTTGTTCTTCCCATGGAATAAGTCAAAATATCTTTCTAGAACATTCCAACTATTCTACCCTAAGGTATAAAATGTGAAACTTCTGTTTCTGACCTCTCGGCCAAAAGATTCTGAGGTGATGGATATTGCTGTTTCCTCTATCTCTGATGAGGCATTTAGTTTAGCAGAACGATTTTGGTCTTTCTTTCTCACCAAGATTTCTCTTCCAATATTTTTGGTAGTGAAGCCTGGTAAGTTCACCACATCCCAGTGTAGGCTGATCAGTCAATTGATTCTCATCTTAGATCAACTAGCTCCAGATAGTGCTAATCAACAGAGTATCCAATGTGTAAGTGGACAAAAAGATAAAATTATCTGAGATTATAAAAACATTATATTATTTTACTTGGGAGGCTGAGGCAGGAGGATTCTTCAGCCCAAGAGTTTGAGGTTGCTGTAAGCTGTGACGCCATAGCACTTTATCAAGGGTGACTTTATCTCAAGCTTGAGATTCTGTCTCAAAAAATTTTACTTTTCAGGAACTGACAAAAGAAATCCCAATGCATTCTATCAACAAGCTACATAGGTGAACTGGACAAAATTCCACTAGAACACTGTTGTCAGAATCATTGCACAGCTATTTAGTAAGAGATTTCTGCAGTAATTTTGATGTCAATATCTGTTTTTAAATCAATCAGAGGCCATAACCACATAACATCAATTTCTTTAACTGATATCTTGATTATCAAATTTATGTTTTTAATTTACTGGAGATACTTTATATAGTCCATATGTATACCTTGTTGTGTTCATTTCACAATACGCATTTCCAAAGATATTACCTGTAGCAAATGTGGTCCTTTTATGTTATATTTCAGTACATGTTGATTGACAGAAAATGATGAATAAAATACGTCAATGAAAGACAATTTGGTTTGTTTATGATGAGTGGATACAGCAAAAGCTCAACCGTGCAAAGAAATGTAATTAACAACAGCTTAGAACAAAGGGAAGAAACCTCCCTGAAGAAGTCCAGATGCCTTCAAAGCAGTTATTCTCCAAGCATGGTGTAGGGACTGCATACGCCTTACAGATACATACACGTGCCCATCAGTGCATCAGAATCACGTTCGTTACATGCTATAAATACAATGACTTGGGCTCCATCACAAACCACTGAGGCAGTTGTTAGATGTGGAATTCTGAACTCTGAGGTTAACTCCCATGGTGATCCCTATGAATATTAAAATTTCCAAACATTAATTTAAAGCAACTATCCATAGGTTATTATTCTTTTGTGGAAAACTGAATCAATCCCTCAGCCATTAATAGTTAATTGAAAAAAAAGAAAAGTTATTTCTTTTTTAGCCACATAATGATATAAATATGCCTATAAAATTTCTCAAAACACGACTTCAACAGGCATGCTAACAGACAGCCTAATGATTTCTGCTCTCTACATGAATTCTGATTCTTTCTAGTATTTTCTGTTTATGAACTTTATGGGAATATGCAGTTCTGTGAATTCCTACTGGGAAGAAGAGAGTAAATTGCCTGCGTGCGTTCCTTTTCCTCGGTCATCTTTTTTTCAGAGCTTTACCTTCAATTTAAATGAACCCCGCAGGACAGTTTCAGGGCAATGATACTGCTCTTATACCAAATAGTTTTTAGAACTGTCACTTAAAAGGAGGAAAAGTAAACCTATGGAAAGTTGGTTTTAGTTCAAACGTTATTGTCTATTAATGTAACTTCTGGTAAGTCCCAAGAGTAGATAACATGACTAATTGAGTATGATAGAAATGTTAATATCTTAATTGCCATATGTATAGTAAAAATTACCTAACCAAAATATAGGGTAGAAGAAATAAGAGATTTACATGCCTATGTGGATTTGAAGAAAATAATGATAATAATGATAATAATTGAGACAGAGTCTCACTATGTCCGAGCTCACAACAAACTTAAACTCTTGGGCTTAATTGATTCTCTTGCCTCGGCCTCCCAAGTAACTGGGACTACAGGCACCCACCACAACGCCCAGCTATTTTTTTGTTCCAGTTGTCATTGTTGTTTTAGCTGGCCCAGGCCAGGCTCAAACCTGCCAGCCTCAGTGTATATGGCTGGTGCCCTACTCACTGAGCTACGGGTGCCGCCTTCTTATTTATGTATTTTTTTTGAGACAGAATCTCACTTTGACGCCCTTAGTAGAGTGCCACGGTGTCATAGCTCACAGTGACCTCAAACTCTTGGGCTTAAGCGATCCTCTTGCCTCAGCCTCTCAAGTAGTTGGGACTACAGGTGCCTGCCACAATGCCTGGCTATTTTTTGTTGTTGTTGTTGTTGCCATTGTCATTGTTGTTTAGCTGGCCCTGGCCAGGCCGGAACCCACCAACCTCAGTGCATGTGGCTGGTGCTGTAACCACTGTGCTACAGGCACTGAGCCAAGAAAATTATTATTAAAATCTCTCTGTCATAAATCTCTAGGTATCTTCATATTTGTTTATTTATTTATTTATTGGATAAGTAGTATATAGTCTTACAATATCTGGAAGGTGGACAAATAGTTGCCATGATGATTGAGTTAAAGTTATATAAGCATTTAGGTATTGAACTGCCTAAGTCATGCAGTAATGAATTTCAAACATGGGAAAATCAGAAATTAATATTTACATATCAAACAAGTAATATTGCTTAAATTAAAACTTCAAAATTTTCTATTTTACCTAGTTATTTTGAAATAAAGTTCTACATGACTCAAATACTTCAGATCATGTCTCTAAACTGAGATCTTTTGTGAGTCCTTATGAGTGAGACATGGTTCAATGATTTTCAAAGAACAACGGCAATTGCATTGTATCCATGTACCTTCATTTGCAGGACTTCCCATTAAAACGTGCAGTGTATCTTCCTTTGAAACTGGGCTTCAGCCTTTTCTCTCAAAACACTATGACTACCCCCTGAGTAAATCCAAGGTCGCCTGTTGGAGTAGAAATTAGCTGACAGTGAATAGTCAACTACTGAACATCTTAGCCAACCCCAACTAACCTAGTGGCTGACCACAGAAGCATGGCTCATTATAGTGTATTTATCAATGGCAATAGACATCTGACATCAAGGTGATTATTTTGGAGGTCAGAGGGGAAAACTTCACCCACGTCATTAGTGTGCATGAATGTGGGAAGACTAGATATAATTTTTTGGTCATAAACTAATTTGACGCAATGAACGACTTAAATTTGAATTAATAATTTAATAATAAATTGGATAAAATTAATTAATTTGATATAAGAAAAAAGTTCTCTCTCTCCTCGTTCTTTCTTTTTTGTTGGACAAATTATCTAGGTTAGTATACTTGCTTGTTTCCTATTTTAATTTCCTACTTTTGATTAGCAGTATTTATTAGTGAAATATTTATCAACCGAACAGAACAAAAAGGCACGCAATGTTTTATTGCTACTGTTTTAAAAAATTAAAGTTTTTTTCAGTCTATAAATATTTAAACCCATACCAGACTATTCACAAAAAAAGATGCCATGTCCACATCTGAGCATCATAAATTGACGGAAATCTCAATCATAGTCCACTGGGTGTGATTTAAGTATCTCGTTAATTATAGCTATAGAGTGCTTTTGTTCCACAAAGAATGGTTATACAGTAAACAAATTTGCTTTAAAGAAGCTTACAGTCTCTATAAATAACAATTCCATCATTGCTTCTGTTTCTGTAATGCTAATGAGCAGACCAAGTTATGGTAAGTGTTGAAATCTCTAACAACAAACATATTTAATAGTCTTTGTCACAAAATAAAGCGATCCAAAAAGTAAAACTACTTTACAATTCGTGAAAATTCTAACATCAAAAGAGCTTATGTTTGGGAAAAATGTGATACAAATATCTCTGAAATGCAACATTTCCGTATTTTCGTTCTGCATAATATGATCTTTCCCATGGTCATATCTGAACTTCTGAGGTATTTTTCCACAAGCACATTTACAGTGTGTATGAAAATATTCATCTTCTCAGCTTGTTCTTTGACAGTGCTTTATTTCAACATCCTGCTGAAGTTGCTTTTGGCCACGTGACTCATTTTGGCTAAAAAATGTCAGAGGATATGATGTGCGAACATGTCCAAGCAGAGGCTTTATAAGAGCCTGAATGAAATGGTTGGTTCTTTAGTCATGAGAATTTCACATCCCAGATAGAGAGTTGTTTTTGGCTTAGGGCCTGTAGACCCAAGATGAGACCCAGGGAACATGTTTAGAGCTGACGCCTCTGGAGGCAAGTGTATCTGATGCCTGATCAGTGGACCCCAGGCAAGGGTCACATGATCCACATCCGTGTGAACATGAAGTGTTTGTGCTTTCAATCCACTTATTTTCCAGATTGGTTGTTATGTAGCATTTATCTTTATGACCTTTTCTATCGCATCAAGGTAACATGTACAAAAATTTTACATCCCTGGAAGATAAATAAGGGAAATACGGATAATCAAAATCACCTTTCACTCACCCATAAAATGCATTGAAATCAGCTTTGCATAAACACTTTTCTACTTTTTCAATGTGTTCACATAAATAAGTGTTTATTCATATATAAAAGTATATTCCAAAATTATATAGGAAATAATTCATATGTAAGTCATAACTTTAAGCACTACATTTTAAACATCTGGGGTGTACAGCCCCTGGGGGAAATCTGAAGTGACAACACTGAGGAAAGGTCAGGACTTGAGTTTCAGGATCACGTCTGGGTGTGTGCTCATTTAGTGGTTCTGCCTCCCTTTAAAAGGATCACATTCCTTGTTTCCTATTTTTTTTTCTGAGTGTGCATACTGAACTCTAAGTAACTACACAACCATTATTAGACGAGTATATATGTACCTATTTTTCATCGTATTTTGTGATATTTGATTAAATAAGTACACAGTCAATTATGTAATCATAGTTTTATTAATTAGTAAATATTCTCTAAACTATATCCAACTGCAATGGTAGTTTAGTTTTATTCCTAAGAATATTTATTAGTTTCTTTCCTTATTGGCATTGTTCATGTTCTGGTAATTAACTCTTCCCTCTTCACATAATTGCAATGCCTTGTTCCATTTGTTCACTCATTCATTCATTCATTCATTCATCCATTCATTTATTCATCCATTCATTCATTCATCCATTCATTTAGTCAAGCAGAGAATAAATAATTTGAAGGACCTAGAGACACAACTACTAAAGTAAGCCTGTGGAGGCATCTGAATCTTTGTAGATTTTTCTTATCATTTATGAGATTATTAGAAAATAATAGAATAGATTCTTGGTCATCATTTCTGGAGCTATACCAATTAATAAACTATGACTACATAATAATGTGCTTACGTGTTTGTTTTTAATTTAAACATAACAGAACACAAAGATAAAAGCACATATATACATTAATTCACCTGAGAAGTGTTTATTGAGTGTTAATATATACAAGATAAATTATAGAAATATGCTTATGTAACTTAATTTTAAATAACAGAGACAGAACAAATTATCTATGCAATATGGAGAGAGGATGCCAAAAATATATATACACATTACGAAAGGAAAATACTGTATTAAAATTGTAATACTTGAGTCAGATTTGACATCTACAAATAGAAGAGCTACATGACATCATATACAAGGTAAAAAATGATCGGTATATATTTAGTATTATAATTTTAATTATAGTTGACTGTAATTGGTTACATCTCAACTCTCATGAATATTTGTTCTAACATTTAATTTTATCCTCCATGTCACTTGGTCACTATTTCATGTGTTTTGTATATTATCTTCCTATATATATGTGCTTCATATATAGCTTCAAGATCACTAATTTTTCTTCCATCATATAATCTTTGACAGAATTGGGTTTTATTGCCTCAATTCTTATCAGATCCCATCACACCTGTTGGTGTGCCATGGTGCTGCTCACACCCCTCAGCTGTGGCCGCAGAAGAAACACCTCTCCCCACTTGGGCACAGTTCCTGAAGGGGAAGCATGATGCCCTTGGGCTCGACCTTGCTCATTTCCCCAACATGTGCTTTCATATTATACAATGCATATCCTGTCACTGTTTTGTTTCCCCCACACTGAGAGTTCCACACTGCTTCTCTATGGTTTCACAATGTCAGTTACAGCAACAAAAATAAATAAATGGAAACTGATTAAATCCAAAAGCTTCTTCACTGCCAAGGAAACAATCAACAGAACAATAAACAACCAGCAGAATGGGAGGAAGTCCACAGAAGCAATGCATCTGATACAGGGATGACAAACAGAATCTACAAAGAGCTTAAGCAAATCAGAAGAAAATCCAACAACCCCAACCAAAAGTGGGCAAAAACACGAACAGAAGCTTCCTAAAAGAAAATAGACAAATGGCCAACAAATGAAAAATTGTTCAACATTCCTCATCATTAAGGAAATGCGAATTAAATCCACAATGAGTCAACACTTCACCTCTATTAGGATGACTTTCTATTGAGAAGTCCAAATTCATAGACGCTGGCATGGATACAGAGAGAAAGACACCCTACCATACAGGTGGTGGGACTGCAAATAAGTGTAACTTCCATGGGAAACAGTATGGAGATTCCTCAAAGAAACAAATGCAGACCTGCCATTTGATCTAGCAATTCTACTACTCGACATTTACCCTAAAGGAAAAGAAGTCATTAGATAAAAATGAAACCTGTACTCAAATGTTTATTGCAGCATTATTTCACAATTGTAAAGTTGTGGAATCACCCAAAGTATACATCATTTCATGAACAGATTAACAAAAATGTGGCATAGGTATGCCATGGAATACTACTCAG
>CAUYRH010164149.1:0-19334 GCA_963574655.1 Perodicticus potto | reverse complement strand
GCTGCAACCAAAAAATGGCCAGGAGTTGTGGCAGGCATCTGTAGTCCCAGCTACTTGGGAGGCAGAGGCAGGAGACTCACTTGAGCCCAGGAATTGGAGGTTGCTGTGAGCTGTGATGCCACTGCACTCTATCCAGGGTGACAGCTTGAGGTTCTGTCTCAAAAAAAAAATAAAATTCAATGTTTTCCTAAAGGATATGGGCTTCTCTAACTACAAGAGTTTAAGACAAGGCATTTTCATCCTTGTTCCTTGCAAGGAAAACAGTTGGGTACAGCAACATTCTTCAAACACAAGAGTAGTCAAAGGCGGGAGGATTCTTCACCATATTTGCCTTTGGAAGGCAATCCATCTCCTTGGTAACAGTTCTAAAAAAGAAAAAAATAAAAAAAAAAAAAACCTCTACTAAATCTTACACCTTAGCATAGCAGGCAGCCTAGAAAATGAGCCTGTGATTCAGGCAAGGTACCCACTCCTTTTTCTCAAAAGGATGATTAGAGTTTTTGGTACTGTTTGTTTTTATCAAAAAAGGGACATCCAATATCTTTCCAAAGGGTCTCACGGATTTCTCATCTAAAAACTGGAGATGATGGCAAAAGTGACAGTACACCTGATAAAGTTGTTTTGAGGATTGAATGAGAGCCCACATAGGATTTACAGGTCTGGCACAGAGGGCATCATTAATCTCTATTCACTATGCCTCTCATTCTAATTCTACTCCAGGGCAGCACTAGTAGCACAGATGTTAAGCTGGACGACAGGAGATAGAGCTGGACCATGTGAAGACACAATGCAAAAAGCTCTACAGAAATTTCACAGCTCTAACCCAGAGGACAGAACCAAAGCTATGGCCAGAAAACAATTTTTAAAAGAAACCAAAAGTAATCAGACCTATGCCCCAACCAACTAAACCACACAGCCACAGTCAAGCCATTAAAGAAGACTCAAGAACAGGAAATGGCACCTGCAATGAGCTGGTGGCTGAATCTTACAAAGAAACACTCACACTTCTGCCCAGAGCCCCATCTATGACCCCAAGTTCCCCATCAGGGAGGTTCAGGAGCCATACGATGTGGAGGTTTGGGCACTTTCTTAGACTGGAACAAGAAATGAACTTGGCATCATTTTGCTTTCTCTCTGCCACAGCCTCCACTTTTCCTCCACCCTGATGCTAAGACCTTCCAGCTCAAACACAGATGCCTTACAGATAGGGAGATCAAATCACACGGGGGCACACGAGAATACACTGCCATGTTCACAACCAAGTTATGGAAATTAACAAAGTAATACCACAAGCAGGTCTGTTAACAAAGCACAGATAAATTAGACCAGAAAAAGAGCTTGGCCCTCTGGTAGTAGTTTAATGGAAAAAAGCGAGAGAAGAAAAAGAGAGACAGAGAAAACTGCAATGTGTCGCTGAAGAACAGAGGTGAATAAGCTACCATGTGTTTCTATAGTCCATCTCTATGCCCCAGCTGTTAAGCTAGGAAAAATTGTGATCCTCACTCTGAATTTCTTCTAGTTACTTATTTTGTCATGCCAGATAACAGGAAAGTAAGTATGGTTCCCTCAGAGCCTGCATTGGAGGATAACAAAATACTACCTTTAGATTTGTCCCAACGGGTCAACTTCTCCTGTTTAACACTGTATGTCCCGCTACATCAGGCTGTGAAGCTAATTACCCATTGTTATAGCCTGAATGTCCCCTCCAAAATCAAGTGGAAATTTAGTTGCGATTTTAACGGTGTAAGACAGCAGTTCTCAACCTGTGGGTCACAACCCCCTTTATAACAACGAAATCGCAGCATTAGGAAAGTTGAGAAGGTTAAGAAGGGGCATCTTTAAGAGGTGATTAGGCCATGAGGCCTCTGCCCTCATAAATGGATTAATGCTGTCATAATGGATTAATGTGGAAATGGGTTCATTATCACAGGCATGGGTTCCTTGTAAAAGGATGAGTTTGGCCCCTCACCCTCTGAGGGGCCTTTCACCCTCTCTTTGCCCTTCTAACACAGGATGACATAACAAGAAGGCCCTCACCAGATGCTGGCCCTTCGATCTTAAGACTTTCCAGACTCCAGAACCATGAGCCAATAAATTTCTGTTCATTTTAAATGACCCAGTCAATGGTATGCTGTTATAGCAGCATGAAACAAACAAAGATGCATGCCATTCCCTATAGCTCAAGTAATAAATCCTGGTGAGGAACTCAGAGGCACAGATACACTCAGCCTCAAAGCTTTGCACCATCAGGATGGCTGAAAGCCAACCATAGTTGTCACTCCTGATAGTATCCACTGCTTTAAGCGTGAACGCTTGCAGCATTATTTCACCCTACAGTAAGAGTAAACGCAGGAAAGGTGACCAAAGGAGTCAGGTCCGCTAGGTTTGATGCAGAACATATTCAGGGTATACATATCTCTTCCAGGCACACTAGTTCAAGAAATAGTGTCTCCTACACAGGGCTGTGCACAATAGTGTCTCCTACACAGGGCTGTGCACATGCCCAGGAAGCTGCCAAATGGCTGCTAGGGCTTCAAGAATACACCTCAAACGCCAGAGCTGCAGGGCCTGGTGGTGAAGAGGCTTCAGGTTGCAGTCACACCTGGATCCTTTTCTCAGCTCAGCCATACGTTCTCCAGCTCTGAACTAGTCAATTCCTTCCTCTGGCGTATACTTTCTGCATTTATAAAATTATAAGGATAATAGAAAAAGAAGAAGCATGGGGGAAAGAAGGAGGGACAGAATGACTGTTCACCAAGTGCATACACATAAACAAACAGCAGCCTCAGAACCCAGCTTTTGATGACACGATAAGTCCCCAGAGGAAACTCTATATTCTTCCTCTTCCTCCTACATACCATCAAGTGCCCTTTCACCATCACCACCCCTCCAGGCAGAGCGCCTTTTGAAAGTCAGGTCTTGAGCAATCTACAACTTCCTAAAATGCTACACAATGTTCCACTTGAGAGCACAAATGGAGCACGATATCCAGCAACGCCCTGTTTCCCTGCTGCTGACCCCAGCAGTATACCAAAGGGTCCTGGCAATGACCAATCGGTCACCAGACTGGGAACCAGGTGGCTCCCAGAGACAGTGGTACTTGAGCTGAGCTTTAAAGGAGAGGAGTTAGGTGCAAGGAGGAGCAGCAGTGCTGTATCAGGGGAACTGCGTATGCAAGGCCCTGTGATGGAGGCGCATGAGCAACAAAGGAGCAGGAAAGGGCCAAGCAGCTGGAAGATACCGAGCTCCGAGCTGGTACTAGAGAGTGAGAGACTAGGGAGGCACAGGGGCCACGGCATAACAGCAGAGTACTTCTAAGAACAATGGAGGCCCCTGAAGGGTTTTAGCAGTAAAGTGACATACCTAATCAGATTTTCATTTTGAAAATACCTTTCTGGCTTCAATAGTAGACACAAGATAATCAATGAGTCCAGGTGGTGAACACCAGTAACCACTAAGTGGGACAACTGTCTGAGACATCAGAAGGAGAAAGGCTGGGGCAGAGAGGAAAGGAGGAAGTGCCAATAAGGGAAACTTGGTCTAGCACATGCAACTCAGCAGCCTTGACAATGACCACAGCTTAAAAAAATGCAGACTCTCAAGCCCAACCTGCCTTCCAACCTACCTTCCCAGGCAACTTAGATGCACATTAAAATTTAAAGGCACACTACAGTCTGGATGCACATCACAGTGGCTCACACCTGTAATCCCAGAACTTTGGGAGGCTGAGGCAGGAGGATCACTTGAGGCCAGAAGCTGGAGATCAACCTGAGCAACATAGTAGGACCCCTTTTCTACACATAAATTAAAGAGGGGGAGTGGCACACACCAGCAGTCCCAGCTAGTCATTGAGGCTAAGACACAAGGATCACTTGAGCCCAGGAGTTTGAGGCTGCAGTGAGCTATGATCATGCCACTGTGCTATAGCCCAAACAAAAAAGCAAAAACCTTTCTTAAAAAAAAAAAAGTTTAAAAAGCAGTGCCCCAACACAGAGTAGGAACTAGTCTTTTGAGCTCATCAATCATACCACTAAAGTCTTCTATTTTCAAATCTGATTTTAAACAGAGTCTGTAAATGAAGTTGCAAAACTCAAATTCCTGCCTTCAAATTTAAGTAGAATGGAATCACAGACAAGGCTTGTTGTGAGAGACTCCCTTCCTACACCAGCCAGAAAGGGAAAATGAGCATCCACCAGCTCTTTGATCTTGCCCAGTCTACACAATATAAGCAACCACACAGGGTGCACACAGACAGCTACTGTACAAAGAAGCATCCTTTGTCCATCCCTCATCCCTTATTTGCTAAGCCAGCGGTTCTCAACCTGTGAGTCACGACCCACAGGAACTGTATTAAAGGACCACAGCATTAGGAAGGTTGAGAACCACTGTCCTAAGCAGAGTCCAAGTCCCTACCAAAGCTTCCAGAAGCATCCATGAGTTAGCCACCTATGAGGGACAGCCTCTCAACACTCAACACCAGTATTCACCTTATTACCCACTTGAACAATGAACAAAGCCATTTGAAACATTCATTAATCTTGCAGATCACAATTCTTTCTAATTATAAAGACACTGTTGGCTCTATCACTGTTTTCTGAGACACCTAAAATAAATCCTTTAATCATTACGTATCCCAGCTTTTTCCCATTTACAAAACAGAAACCTTTGCATTTATCTCCCCACCACCATCACCACCACCAAGGTTGCCAGAGATTAGGGAAATGATGTTTGCAATGCTCTTTGAGGAATATCTGAACTAGTTAGTTCATAAAGCGTTGATTATGTCACTATATGACATATAAACTTACAGCAGCCTCCCAGTATGCACTGCATAAAGAAGATTCACTGTGGCACCCACACCTTCTGCAGTTTAACACCAATAACCTTCACATTTCTACTGTACAGGTACTTTGGCTAAACCAGACTCATCACAGTTCCTTGACTCTATACTTTAGCTACTGAGCTTCCCAGCCGAACACGGCTGTCGGTCCCTCCTTACCTCCGAACCCACCATGTGTTACAACCTAAAGAACCACTGGGCAGTGGCCAAACAGAGAAGGATGGGGGACATACCAGGTACACCAGCTAGAAGGAACACAAACAGTAAATGGAATGAAGCTGGGAAACCTATCATCCACTATTTATGAGAAACCAAAACTGAATCAGAAGGAGAGCACAGGGCAAGGACACGTGGGCAATGTAAGGCTAGAAGAGCCAGCAGGGGCCAGAGTCCGCAGGGCTCAGAAAGCCCTGTCAGGATGGCTGGACTTTATACTAAAAGTGCTAGTGGAAATGTTGTTGAAAGCAACCATATTGTAATACTTGAGAACTGTTTTAGTAAAGGCAGAAGGCGCCTCCAAAGGCTTTTTCTAAAACTCTCTTTCAGTTCACTTTGCCCACCAATGAAATTCAAACTGTTTTTAGGAAATATCTGTGGGAACTTTAATAGCAGTACATCATCTCTTTTAACCAGAGATTATAATCACAGAACTATAGACCTAGTAGGAACTTTGGCAATCATGTACTCTAACCCCTTATTTTAAGGATAAGAGAACTACGGTCCTGAGAGATTAAATGATTTGCTCAAAAACAGAGGCAATTTGTGGCAAGTCAATATTCAAACCCAAGCCATATGTCTTCCTAGGCCAGAAAAAACAGTATATAGCAAACATTCCAATATAAGAATCAGAGCACTCATTCATTCATTCAACAAACATTTATCTATGTACCAGATGCCATACTAAGCACTGATAATACAGAAATGAACAACAAAGACAAACGTCCTTGCCTTGTGGAGTTTTCATTCTAGTAGGGAGAGACAGACCAAAAATAATAACAAGCAAAAACACCATAATAAATAAATTACATAGCATATTAGAACAATATAAGTACTACAGAAAAAAGTTAGCAGAGAACTGGTATGTGGGAGGCTGTCAGGGCAGATCTTACTAGGAAAGCAACACTCAAGAAAGACTTAAGGAAGATAGTGCTTGCAGGATCCGAAGGGTTTGAGAGGTCATATGATTTCTCCCCATTCTACCATGACTCACCAGTACAACGTGGTAGGTATCTGCACAACTAAGGACACAACAATCAAAGCAAACACTGCACCTTCAGAATGGGAAAAGATATTTGCATATTACAAATCAGACAAAGATAAGAGATATACTTGATAATTAGAATATATAGAGAACTCAAATTAATCAACAAAAAAAGACCGAACAATCCCATCTATCACTGGGCAAGAGACATGAATAGAACTTTCCCTGAGGAAGACAGACAAAAGGCTAACAAGCGTATGAAAAAATGCTCATTGTCCCTAATTATCAGAGAAATGCAAATCAAAACCACCCTGAGATACCACCTAACCCCTGTAAGATCAGCCCACATTACAAAATTCCAAAGTTGCAGATGCCAGCATGAATATGCAGAGAAGGAAACACTTTTAAACTGTTGGTGGGACTACAAACTAATACAGCCTCTATGGAAAGAAGTATGGAGAATCCTCGAAGAACTCAAACTAGATCTCCAATTTGACCTCACAATCCCACTAGTAGGCATCTACCTGAAAGAAAAAAAAATAATTTTATCATAAGGACATATGCACTAGATTGTTTGGCACAGCTCAATTTATAATCACCAAGACGTGGAAACAAACTAAATGCTCATTAACTCGGGAATGGATTAACAAACTGTGGTATATGCATACTATGGAATACTATTTGGCCATAAAAAAGATGGTGACTCCACATCTTTTGTATTAACCTGGATGGAGTTGAAACACATTCTTCTCAGTAAAGTATCACAGGAATGGAAAAGCAAATATCCAGTGTATTCAATACTAATATGAAGCAGTAGATGATCTAATTCACACCCACATAGGATGAATTCCTATGTGGAATTCACCACATTTCAATCCAAGTTGGGTAGAGGGGGAGTGACGGAAGGGGGGTGCGGGGTGCTCCCACTGAATGGGTGCAATGTAGGGGTGTATGGTACACCTTTGAGGTCCAAGATATAACCACAGAGAGAATCTACCTAACAAATTCAAATAATTTGGGCAGATCTTAACCTGAAATTTTAAAAAAAATTTAAATAAAAAAACTATATAGACAAAATAAAATAGAAAAAAATTAAAATTAAAATAGAAAAATAAAAACAAAGTGGTAGGAAATAGGGTTGAGATTCTGGGGAGAAATTCGACCCCTTTTCCAAACCTACTGATACCTATCTACCAAGTTCAACAACAACAAAAAAAATCCACAATTCTAACATTTTCTCTCTCTTTTTTTTTGCAGTTTTTGGCTGGAGCTGGGGTTTTTTTTTCTTCATTTCAGTGTTTCTTGGAGCTGGGTTTTAACCCACCACCTCCGGCCACATTTTCTCTTTTAAAACAAGAAAAAAATCTCCTTCTGGCTTTAGTAAGAGTCCTTGATAAGCAGATAAATTGGAATGTAATGAAAAAGTGGATAAGGAGGGAATTTCAGGCTGGAAGCAAAACAAGTACATATTCTGCATTTTGATAATGAACCAAGCCAATTTATTTTGGTTACTGCCAAATATGGATTAAAATGTGGGTCACTTCCTGAACATACCAGAAATGAAACTGAGATTGGCACCAAGTTCCCAAAACCTGACGAAAAGTTGCCCAGAATAGAGAAAAAGAGGGCATCAAAAGAGGAAGAACAATCATTACAAAGACTACTACAGCTTGGTCTCATCTTCCCCAGAGTATGCCGTGTAGTGGTTAATGGTCAACATCGTAATTCCCAAGAGCTGATATTTTCCGCACAATCCTCTCAATCCTGCAAGGTAGTAGCTTCATCAGTCTTACTACACAGATCAGAAATCTGAGGCTACTGAATCTCTGAGAGATTAAAATGCCCAAGTCATATAGACAGGACTAGAACCCACATCCATCTGCCTCTAAAACCCATTCTGGGGCTAGGCTAGCTCTGGCTCTTATCCTGTTTTTGCATGACCTGTCAGTTACAAATGGTTTTTATAAGATTAAATTGTTTAAATACAAAAAAAAAGGAATATGTGACCAGCGACCCTACATGGTGCACAAAGCCTTAAAGATCTGGCCCTTTACAGAAAACATTTGCCAACGCTTATAGTCTAATCCATTATACTAGCCATCAAAAGATTCAAAACAAGTTCTACTGGATGTATTTTGTTTCCCAAACTGCAAATATCATAAGGACAAACAGGCTCTGCAAATTAAAGAACAAACTTTCATGCTGGCCAGGCTATAAGACAGCCAGTCATTGGCTGAGGTGCCACAGAACTCTGTTGCATTACTTCATAGTTCTCATATAGCATTTTCTTTGCATGTTTTACAATGTATCCCACCAGGGGCAATCTCCCCTCCCCCTCCTATCTGCCTGACATCCTTGTCCCCTGCTCCCCAGGCACTTGGCTCCCAAACACAATTGTTAGGCTGCTCGCAGTCTGCCCAATCCTGGTGGGATACTTCAGAACTATCTCATTTCTCCCCCTTCAAGTCTGAATTTCCAAGGTTACTTTATTAAATCACAGTTTGATAGCTCAAATTATCTTATCCCATTGTGGGTGAGAACTATGATACCTCCAGGAGGTAGAGCCCTTTCTCTTTCCTGGATGACCTTGCTCAATTTACTTAGGCCGGCAGGGAGGAATTTTGTTATCTAGGCTGCTACCCACCCCCGACTCCCATTCTTCTGTACTTATAGAACCCTAATATTTCTCTGGGAAACTATCCCTCCCTCACTTTCAGACCATGTATTTCATATGCAGTCAACTCCACTCTGGGCTTAGGCCAGCAACTACAGGAATTATCTCAAGGATGATCACATGATTCAACAATGAGCAAATAAAAATCATGCTCAGGGCTTCCATTCAAATGCCTGGTCACAAGTCATCTTGCCAATGTGAGGGAAGAGGCTGGCTGAGAGTGGCACCAACCTAGAGGTAAGAGGAGCTGAGAGGTACAGAGACCAGAGTCAACAGAAGCCATGGGACTGACCCAGCCAGATCTGAAGTCAGAACATCTCTGGGCTTTCCAGCTGCATATCACAACAAATTCCATTTTTGTTTAAGAAATTTGTTATTGAGGCTTCTCTCCTCAACCATGGAAAGTACCCCATGTGGTACAGACAAAACAGAAGCATCACATGTCTAAACGAGCCTTATTAAAACCAACTGAGGGGATGAGACAAGAACTGCCTTCAATATCAGCAAAGCCCCTCATTTGTCCATGCTAAGACTAAAAGAAGGTCATTTCTCTTCTTCCCATGTCTTCCAGGAACATAGGTTCCCAAAGAGATTTCAGCACATTCCAATTTAACAAAAAAGTTATGCGATTAGAGCTGGAAAGAGGGAGACTAAAACACTATGGCTCTTAAATCAATATTTCAAATTAGTATATTTTATCTCTCCCACCCAAAACTATGGGGAGAGAAAACAGAAAAGAAAAAAAAAAGGCAGAGGGGATATAACAATCGGTGGGCAAATTCTCCTGCTTCTGTTAGGTTCAGGGTGGCTTGGCAACTGGCCTCAGCCTGGTCTTTCCAGTGGATAAGCAGAGGAATGAATGTCAGACCTCCAGGTCATGCACTATGGCCTGTGTGTGGCCTCATGACCTGAGGACAGGGGAAGGTTCACGCTGTCCTACAAAGCTGGCAGAATGCAGCCTATGGGGAACTTGATGTCTCAGGGGCTGCCCCAGGGGCTTCCATCTGAGGCCAAAGTTCCTTTAAACCTTTCTGCCTTCAATGAACACCAGCTACAGCTATTCCCCAAAAGAGATTAAAAAGTGTTTCAAAAGCAATTTGATAGGAAAACAAGGGAAAGGTTCTGAATACAGAAAGAACTTTAATTTTATTATTTACTAAGCTACTAGAAATCAGTAGAATAAAAGGCACAATGCGTGTCAGCAAAACACAGGACAGCTTGTGTTTCTGGTCGAGGATTTTCTTGAATCCTCCAACACTGCATTCCACAGCTACCTCCAAGGGCTGCTGGTCTGAAAGCACAGCCACAGTGCTCTCTGTCTCTAGGTCATGGGCTAGTTTCCAACTGAGAAATCAATGGGGACAGAGATTTCTGCATTTGGCAACACATTTTAGAGTAACTGTGGTACTAGATCCCTGCACAGTCAGTACCCTGGAAAAGGAGGAAAAGAATCTGGGTCAATAAGTCTCTAGTGCTTAGATGTCGCCAAACAGGGCATCTGTGTGTGCAGAAATAGAGAGAGGTGATATTGTTCCTCCTCTCCCTTCCCACTCCTAAATTAAATACCTAAGAATGGTGGTGTTCCATAAAAAACAGAGACCAGAGCCAGATAGAGGGAGACTGAGACTGCCTCTTATGCTTAAATTATACTTAGCAAGACTTGAGTCCTAAAACCTAAGAGGCTGTATGGGAAGCTGTCATGGGTTGCTAAATTCCTGTTAAGACCCATTCATGGAACTGTCCAGATAAACTGATAATAATTCCTATTAAAAGTCACAATAAGGTTTCAGAAAAATTTTGTGCGGAAACTATGCCCTGGGAGAATCTACTGAGAGGAGGAGGAACGTGGTCCCAACACAGAAACACTGTCAACAAACACAGAAGTATGGAGAAGTAGGAGAAATTATCTTTTAATATTTGTCACTGAACATGGAAAAGGGAGTCTTTTATAACTGATTATGAAGTTTATGTAGTATACCTTCCCACCTGCACTCCTGTAACTAAAATAATTTCTCAAAACTTAACACTACCTTTAAATGGGAGGGATAAGGAAGAGAATCTATCTCCTAACAGTGAAAATTTCTCTTTTTAAAGCAGTTTATATACATGAGCAAACAGCTTTGCTAATGTAAGAGTCACCTATAAGTCCATTTCTTCTAGGTATGAAGATTACGAAAGAAATCAGTTCACAGAAGGTTAACTGGCCCAGACAAGCAGACCTGGGCCTGCTGCATGGTACAGATTTAAAAACATTAGATTTCTCTTCTTTTTCTCCTACCTGATAAAAGTAGGGAAAAAAAAGACCTAAGGGAGAGAAAGAGTAAACACTGGCAAAGCAGTGGGAAGAAAGATGGAGGCTGGTGACAGCACTGCCCTTTCAAACCTATTATTTCTTGGGCTGCTCCAAAGGTAGACTATAATACCATCCAATCTGAGCAGTTACACATGATCTTTCCAAAAGAGAATGTGTAAAGCAAAGTAAAATCTAAGATGTTTGAACCCATCAACACCTAGAGCTGCTTCTAGAATACCTAGTTAAGTGGCTGAGACAGGCTCTTTGAAGGATGATTTGACATCATTCATTCATCCAGCACACAGTGGGGAGGTTAGAGTGTGAGAAGTACCATAATGACTGTAAAATAGGGTCATGGGAGAAAGGGAAGAAGGAAGAGACAGCTACTGAATACTTCAGATCAGGTGGTCAGAGGAGGGCTGTTTGAGAGAACCTTTGACTGAGACCTGAAGGATAAGAAGAGCTGGCCACATGAAGATCCATAGCAAAGGTATTCCAAAGGGACAGCAACATGGAAAGTGCTCATTGTGTCAGAGGAATATGAGCCCAGCAACGTGCAAGCACAGTGGGGAAGGAAAATGGTCAGAGAGGACATTGGTAAGGTAGACAAACGTGTTATCACACAAGACCACGTAAGCCATGTACAGGAGTTAAATTGTATTCTGAATGACATGCAAAGCCACTGCGAAATTTTGGATAAGAAAGACTTAATAAGGTTTATGTTTGTTAAAATATCAGTCTGCCTGCCATGTGGGAAATAGATTCTGTCTTACCAAGATCACTAAGATAGGTCATGATTCCAATGAGTTAAGAATGGCTCTGCCAACAAAACCAGAAAAAGCAATACAAAGAGTAAAAATATGATCCAGCAGAGTCTTTCCCTCAACTGAGGACTTAATATTTTCTTTTTTTTTTTTTTTTATTATTTACATATACATGTGTTTATTAGGTTTCCACTTTTTACCTTCACAGAATTAAAAAGGCTTAAAATTTAATAACAATAACAATGTTTAAGATAAGGACTAGAAACAAAAACCTCGTAAAGAATGAACAAAGATAAATACATTCAGAAAAGAAATCAGACAATTGCTGCATCAAAATATTAAGCAATAATAATGCAAAGAAAGTAACATTCACATTGTCAGATAACGCCTGTGGCTCAACAGGCTAAGGTGCCAGCCACGTACACCTGAGCTGGCGGGTTCGAATCCAGCCCGGCCCGCCAAACAATGACGGCTGCAACCAAAAAAATGGCCGGGCGTTGTGGCGGGCGCCTGTAGTCCCAGCTACTTGGGAGGCAGAGTCAAGAGACTCGCTTGAGTCCAGGAATTGGAGGTTGCTGTGAGCTGTGATGTGATAGCACTCTATCCAGGGTAACAGCTTGAGGCTCTGTCTAAAAAAAAAAAAGAGTATGTCTATTATAGAATGCTTTGACTCTAAGGTTCAGTATGGAGTCATCAGTTAACTTCTTGTTTTTTTTTCTCAAAGTCTCAAAAAATAGACAACAGACAAATAAAAGTAAAAGATAATTTCAAAAAACAGATCATGTCAAATCTTATAGACAACAGAAAACGAATAGTTCAAAGTCATTCTACTTAACCTGAATACACCTGATATTAAAATTAGAAAAAATATGTTATTATAAAGGGGAAATTACAAACATATTTCACTTGTAAATGAGGATGCAATATCCTAAACAACATATTAACAAGTTGAATTAAGGGGCTTAATATTTTCAACAACCATGGTCACGAAGCATAAGTCATTCAGCTCCTCAAAGAAGTGTTCCCCTTCTACATAATCCATTGCTGCCTCCACCCTCTACCACCCATCCAATCCATCATTCTCAGTGCTCTTTTATTTCTGCCATGGTCCTTCTCACTAACTGAAAATATAATGGTAATTTGGTTACTTGCTTACTTTGTCTCCCCTGCACAAGGCTGGAATTTTATCTCGTTCAGAGCTATCCGCTTATCACCTACAACAATGTCTAGTACACAGTTGGAGTGCAATAAACTATTGTTGATTGGGTTAATGAAGACCCTATCTTTACCTCCTCAAAAACAAACAAACAAAAATATTCTGTCTGTCCCCAACTCTAGATTCCTGTCTAGGGCAATTATCTTCCTATGTGGGTTGTTGTAACTGAAAAGCATTCAGAAATTCAGCCTACATAAGGAGACAGAAGAGTTCCCTGGTCTTAGATACACAAGCAGAGAGGTGTTCGCTTGTCCCGGATCCAATAATAACCCAGCCTAGATATGTATCAGAATGTCTTGTGCTGTTGTTTTCTGCAGAACTGCCCAAGTTTCAAGTCTTCTGAGAGGCTGAGAGACAGTAGCATGTACTTGGGGTGGAATAGGGGTAATAAAACTATTAGTACTGGGAACAGGGATAATTCATGACCAAAGGATGGAGATCAGTTCTCCTCTTAACACCAACAATTATCCAAAAGGCAAGTTTTTGCTGAGTACTACAACAGACAGTTTTTGTTAAGTACTACAACAGACTAACTCAAGGGAGAACTCTTGAATATTCATCTCTGGGTAATGAGATAGGGCTGGGATAAGAGGGACACTCATGAGATGTGTTGCTTTTATGATTTTTAATAAGTTAGCATCCCAAATAGTCCAGAAGAGGTTGCAAGATCTTGTGACTGGACATGTTTAAAACCAAGACTTAGGGATTAGTTCAATATAATAATGGCCAGATTATGAGATCCATCTAATTTCCAGAGATATTTAATAATTCCTAGTACAAAATTTATCTATAGTGAAGAAGCCACATACTAAGAAGTAGAGAGAGCACAGAGAAATTTTTAAAATCCTACGTTATTACCATCTTACAAAAGGTGAAAATAATCAATCAGTCATTAGAATAGCAGAAGATGCTATGACTTGCACCAAGGGCTTTGCATGCACTACCTCATTTAACTGTCACAATGCTCTCAAGTATCCCCGTTTAATAAATGAGAAAATATATTTAAGGAGCTGGACTAAAGGTTACATAGTCAGCAGTATAAAAATGGTTAAATGCAAAAGGGCTGGCATCAGACCAAAGTTCAAATCCTGACTCCAACACTTTTTAGTTGTATGAGTTACTTAATCTCTCTATCCTTCAGTTCCCTAGTCTATAAATGAGGAGAGCAATGGAACCTTCTGTTGAGACGGTTCAATGGAATAAAGTTTGTAAAACACTTAACAAGAGCATTTGGTGCACAGTAAACACTTAAATAGTGGTAGATATTCTATTAGCGAGATCCCTCGTTATCTGCGGAAGATTGGTTCCAAGACTCCCCACAGATACTAAGACTTGAGGATCCTCAAGTCCCATATATGAAACGTCACAGTATTTGCACATACCCTATGCACACCCTCCCATATACTTTAAATCATCTTTACATTACTTATAATACTTAATACAACATAAATGCTATGCAAACAGTTATTATACTGTATTTTTTAGAAACTAATGATAAGAAAAAAATCTGACCATATACTTACCTTTTTTTCCCCTGAATATTCCTAATCCATGGTTGACTGAATCCCCAAATGCAGAATCCCCAGATATGGAGAACCAACTGTATTATTACTATTAGTTCAAATAAATTTAACAGCATGCCTTCTGCATATGGGACTCTTCCTTCTGTGGTACTTTGAAAAGAAGTCTTCTCTCTGTCCCCAAGGTTCTGCTCAACTAGCACCAAAAATAAAAAATAAAAACAAAAAATGAGGGGAAAGGAGAGAGCAAGCAGGGAGATGGGAGCTGGATCATAAAGATACAGAAAGCTACAAAAGACAGGCAGCATCTATGGCTCAGTGGGCAGGGTGCCGGCCCCATATACCAAGAGTAGTGGGCTCAAACCCAGCCCCAGCCAAACTGCAACAAAAAATAGCTGGGCATTCTGGCGGGCGCCTGTAGTCCCAGCTATTCAGGAGACTGAGGCAAGAGAATCACCTAAGCCCAGGAGTTGGAGGTTGCTGTGAGCTGTGACACCACAGTACTCTACTAGGGGCGATAAAATAAGACCCTTTGTCTCTTAAAAAAAAAAAAGAGCAGCCCATGTAAACTTATCTTAAGGGGATAATATTGGCATGTTTATAAGGACATCAATTATGAATTAGTTAATAATCATAAAAAGAAAAATAGATGCAACTGTGCAAAAAGGTCATTAGTTGAGAGTCTTGACACAGCAAACCTGGAATATTGTGTAGCCATCAACAGCCATCTTAGAAAGCAGTTAATGATATGTAAAAAGGATCATAAGCTATCGAGTAGAAAAGGTTAAAAAAGCCAAAATGAGTATCTCTAATAAGCATTATTGGGTAATTTGCATTTTCTCCTTTCATCTGTAATTTCCAAATTTTCTCAAATGAACATGTATTACCTGTATAAACAGGGGGAAAAAATGCAAGTTTTTAGATTGCTCAATTTTTTTTTAATGGCTAACCTCTGTGAACACAAAGATTGAGGGGTAGATATATGCTTCGGAGGAAGGCAGAAGGTTCAGCCTGCCATTTTATTGGGGGTTTTTTATTTCTGATTAATATGGGAGTACATACTATTAGGTTACATTGTTTGCATTTGTAAAGTCCAAGTTGCAGTTAAGTCCTTCACCTAGGGAGTGTGCCATATACTCATGCACTGTACCAATTAAGTAGGAACTTACTCAACCCCCTCCCCCTCTGCTTGAATTTAGTTGTTTTTCTCCCACGTGGGCCTGTAGTTGTTAGTCTACTAGTTCCAACTTAGCATTGAATACACTGGATGCTTGCTTTTCCATTCTTGAGATGCTTTACTCAGGAGAATGTTCTCCAAATCCTGTCAGGTAAATATAAAAGATGCAAAGTCTCCATCTTTTTTATGGCTGAACAGTATTCCATGGTATACATATACCACAGTTTATTAATCCTTTCATGGGTTAATGGGCACTTGGGTTGTTTCTACATCTTTGCAACTGTGAATTGAGCTACTATAAACATTCTAGTGCAAAAGTCCTTATGGTAAATGATTTCTTTTTCCTCTGGGTAGACACCTAACCTGCCATTTTGATGTTCATGGCTTTGTCAACTGTGGGCTTGGCAGCTAGAGGGAGGGAGATGTAAGCCATTTATCTTATCCAGGTCTTATTGACATACGTCTGAAATAGATTCTTCCTGGACACTATAGATGGAGTACCTACAAGGATTCAGATCTCATACCTAGTTTCCTGACCTATCCAAAATAGGTTTCTAGGGCTCTACCTGGTATTATAAAGGCATAATTATTTCCGGAGCTGTTCAACTAACCCAAATAACATGCTCTCATTCCATGTCCCCAAATCTTCTTGAGAAATAAATCACTGACCTACTTTATTAAAGATCATTTTAATAGCATTCCCCCACCCCGATAATAAAAATGAGAAACTTGAGGCTTGTATCAGGTCCCATTAGAGAGATACAAAATAAGCACCTAAATGTTCCAAATCACAGCAGCTAACCAGTGAGTCAGACATTCTGCACCTACCCCGGTTCTGAGTATATCCTTTCAGCTCTGGACTCTAACACAGGAAGTACAAAAGGAAAGAGACATAGACAGCGTTGTTTACCTAGATGGGACCACTCATAACACATACTTCTTTCTGGTTCTACAGCTCAAATCTGGCAGACTTTTTAAGCTATCATGACAGAATTCCAGATATCTGTTTCAGGTCATTCCCATTTACAAAAGGCTTTGCTTTCCCCATAACTAACATATCAAGGATCAGTCACTTTATTGGCCCTTTGGCAACACAAGATAGGGTTGGGGCAAGGGCAGATAGAATAAAAAAAGGAGGTGCCAGGGAAGAAGGAGAAGAAAAAGAAGAGGGGAAGCAAATGAGAGGAAAAGAAAACACACAGGTGTAGAGAACATCTCTACATTGAGGCTGGAATTTCCTAGAACAATACAGGTGCTTAGTAAGGATAAAGGGCTTTCATTTTAAGATCTCAGACACCCCCAAACCATCACCATTTCAGCACATAAGAAATTTACTTTTTTATCAATAGTTCCTAAAATGCTTAAAGATGAAATCCTCCAAGTACAAGTATTCAAATCAGAATACTACTAGAAAATTCTACCTCTGTATAAAGAAAGGAATACTTCTACTTACTGGACTTGGGGGCTCTTCCTCACCACTCTCAGGCAGGAATTAATCTCTCTAAAGTGAGATGAACACCAAAGGAGGGACATGACAAAATAAGTGTGAGACCTGAGGCCTATAGGCACTCTCAGCAATCAAGTGTGATTAGTCCTATTGCACTAGCAAATCTTTCAGAAGGTGAAAAGCAAGAACAGTGCCAGGTCCAAACACCTGGCATTGAAATCACAGCATTCCAGGAGCTACAAATTGCTTGGATGAACCAAAGTAAAGGCTATGTGGCTTAACAAAATCAAGGGATAAAGCAAACAGGAGAACCCCATGCTTGAAGTCATGGGTTAAATGACTAGTCACATCCCTAGGAAGTGTTTGCCTAGGGATGGAGAGAGGCCAAGGATGGCAGATTTTAGTAAGGAGTATGGGATTTCTTTGGGGAAGGATGAAAATGTTCCAATATTAATTTTGTCAAGGGATGCAAAAGGCTGTGAATGTACTAAAACCCACTAATTGTGTAGTATATGGCTTATATCTCAATAAAGTTTTTTTTTAAATCCTAAGGAAGAACCTCCAAGGACTCTGCCCATAATTGCCTACCCACATGCTGGCCAATTAGGGAAGCTTAGTAATACTACTGATTAAGATGCAAATTAAGAGATATGAGTCATCCTTCTCCATTTTGACATTTTATGAATTTTTCACTTAAGATACCCACCAAAAAAAAACATTTCAATCTTGTTTCTTAAAGACTCAGTTTTGGGGGTATAAACCTCAACATAGAACTAAGATTTGTGAAAATGAGCAATTTTTTTTTTGAGACAGAGTATCACTTTATCGCCCTCGGTAGAGTGCCATGGCATCATAGCTCACAGCAACCTCCAACTCCTGGGGTTAGGCGATTCTCTTGCCTCAGCCTCCCAAGTAGCTGGGACTACAAGCGCCCACCACAACAGCCAGCTATTTTTTTGTTGCAGTTTGTCCGGGGCTGGGTTTGAACCCACCACCCTCGGTACTTGGGCCGGCGCCCCACCCACTAAGCCATAGGCCCCACCCAAAAATAAGCAAATTTTAAGTTACAGTCAACTGGATCAGCTTCACCCGTGAATTCTGCGCAGCTTCAAGCACAAAACCCAAGCAAGCCATGTCGTGTGATGTCTTTCCACTGCAGCATGCTAGGAAGTTACAGAGGCCAGGAGAGGTGGGGAAGATGACAAGCAAGCCAAAAGTCATATCCCAAGACACTGAGGCCAAAAGCTATGAGTTCCACTCCAATTTCCTATGCAATGGAGCAGAGCTTCCCTGCTGGAGAACCGATTACAAGCATGCTGGCTACCTAAAGAGGAAATAGCATTTCTTTCCAGAGAGAAAACCATCTTGCTGCTCTACCCCAAGCTGGCAACAAGGTAGCTTGCTCACCTTGCACACTGAGCACAGGCCAGCTTCAGCTAGATGGCCAGGAGAAGGCAGCAAGGCCTGGCAAGCAGACACAGATGCAGCAGGAGCAGCGAGGCTCCAGAGACGAGGCCTGCAGGGCCGAAGCACCCATCCCCAGTGCCCACCTGGCCTCCAGCTCCCACACGGCCATAGTGTCCACAGCAGGCGTCCTGCAGCTGACGATCTGCAGGTAAAGCCACCCGGGATAGAGTTTGTGTCAAACATCCCTATACGCTAGTCAGATACAAAAGCAAGAAACCCCTGTTTGGGGAAGAGCAGCCCACAGAATTTTTTAAAATGCTAACAGCGGGGCAAAAGCAACAGTAATGTCCTCATGGTGACACCCTGGGGTCTCACCAGCAGCAGCTGAGGTCTGTTCAGTCACATAGCCACCAGGGTGAGAAGCAGCTGAGATCAAAACAGAGATAAACACCCAGGAGGAGGGAGGAGCATTTGCCAGAAATGAGTTGCCTGAGGGCACCTCCCTGGCAGAAGGGAGAAAGCAGCTCTTTCTGGGTTTAGGGAATCTCAGCTTCAGAGGCATCAGCCAGTCTCTCCCCAGATATCAAGTGCCCTAGTCCTGCAACAGCTCAACCAGCTCATTATGCTTCCCGAATGTTTTTTTTTTGTTTGTTTTTTTTGAGACAGAGCCTCAAGTTGTCACCCTGGACAGAGTGCTGTGGCATCACAGCTCACAGCAACCTCCAATTCCTGGGCTCAAGTGAGTCTCCTGCCTCTGCCTCCCAAGTAGCTGGGACTACAGGCGCCCGCCACAAC
>CAUYRH010164147.1:0-19841 GCA_963574655.1 Perodicticus potto | reverse complement strand
ACAGGGTTTCACTTTGTTGCCTTTGGTAGAGTGCCGTGGCGTCACACAGCTCACAGCAACCTCCAACTCCTGGGCTTAGGCGATTCTCTTGCCTCAGCCTCCCGAGTAGCTGGGACTACAGGCGCCCGCCACAACGCCCGGATAGTTTTTGTTGCAGTTTGGCTGGGATGGGGTTTGAACCCGCCACCTTCGGCATATGGGGTCGGCGCCTTACTGACTGAGCCAAAGGCGCTGCCCTCATATTTCTATTTTTCACTGGGCCCTGAAGATGAGGGAGCCCATGCTAAGAGCTGGAGCAGTAGATAGGCAGCGGCAGACGCTGAAAGTAAGGGCAATGACCACTCACTGAGTTTGGCCAACCTAATGGCTCGTGAAGACTCCAAGGCTCCAGTGGCACCATATGCAGCCCATGAGTAGAAGTGGTGACAAAGGTACCAGGGCATCAATCAAGAACTATTTGAGGGTCCCATACATCTACTCAGCGCTTATTATATAGCATGCACAACACTAAACCTTTTGCATATATGGTCTAATTAATTCCATATTACGAGCAGGGTGCTATGGAAAAAAAATAAGAGAACATTTTAAAAGTCTCATTCTGAGAAGGAACGTACAGGCAGTCGGTGAGTTACAAACATCCAAGTAATATGCGACTCACACTTAAGAAATGAAGGCTATTACAGGTAATAGGTAAATGCGCCTATTCCAACTTACATAGAAATTCGACTTAAGAACAAACATACAGAACCTATCTCATCCATAACCCGGGGACTGCCTGTACTAGAGACATCTCTCTGTTGCAAAGAGACCACGGGCAGTATGTGTTTAAGTGCCAGACTCATGACAGGTCTGAGTAGTAACACAGTGGGAGTTCAGAAAGGGGATTCCACTGAGTTGGGGTGGTCAAGAAAGGTTCTTAAAGAAACTGAGGCTTGGGATGTGTTTTGAAGGAAGTAGAAACTTCACAGTGTAACAGGAGTGGAGGTGGGATGATGTTCAACAGTCTCCCTGAAGGAGAAGGCATGAGCTAAGGCCGGGTCCGGGGAGCAGCTAGAGCTTCCGGAAAGAGGAGGCTGTGGAAGGCCTCAAATGTCATGATGTAGACTTGATCTGTAGATCAAGATCACTCTCCGCAGAGAGTGGGGAAAAGTAGCAAAGCTTTGGGGCAGCGGGGCGGCATGATGAGGGAGCATTTAGGAAAGCAAACACGGGCAGGACTGAGTGAGGGGAGTGGCTCCAGAGCTACACCAGGAGAGTTGGAACTGTCTCTACAGGGATGCGCCCCAAACTTTCCCCCACGCCTGTTCCTTAGAGCAACCACCCAAGAGGGCAAAGTGAGAGCAATTCCTCATTGCCAGCCCTGTCTCCTCCTCATCCCTCCCCAGCAAGGGCCCGTCTGGACCCCCGCTCCTGCCTCAGTGCCTACGCAAAAACTAATAAGTGCCAAAGCGTTGCCATAGAAACCCTTGCTTCATTTCTCTCACGGAGTGCTGTGCAGCCACGAGGCTTCCTGCTTTGGGAAGCTTTTAGCAAATATTTGAAGAAAGTGGCAAATGCGTCAGCCAGGAGTGTACGTGCAGGACTGACTGGTGGAGTGGGGGCTGGAAGGAAGGGGCTACGTCGTGGTGCAGGGCCCACTGAGGAACCAACTGGGCTGTGGGAGCCAGTGGAAAACAGCTACCTTTTAAAGCCACAGTGCTTTTCGTGAATAGGCTGGGCTCCTAACAATGCTCAACTCCTTTCCACAGCTACTGGGTTATACCCTGGGGCCTGATAGTTTCAATCCCAACTGTCTTCCCCTTACCCGGGAAGTCATCGGTGCCACTCTGGATTTCCCTCTGGTACGGCATAGAATGATGGGTTAAAGGCTGGTAGAATCACATGGAACACAAGAGGGCTGGGAATTGCAGAGAAAAAAAAATCCATAATAATAATAACCAGAAATAAATTGTATTTGATTCCGTGCAGGGCACCGCACTAAGCACTTTACGGGAGTTTCCTCGTTTAATTCTCACAATCTCCTGTGCGATTGGTCCTGTAAGCTTCAAAAGGCTAAGTGATTTACCCAGACACGGACAGGGAAAAGGTGGCAGGGCTGTGAGTGTGTGACCCGTGATTTGTCCTATGTTCTTAGGACAAGCTTTTATTGTCACACAGCTTTTATTTTTTTAAATAATGGTTGTATTGTGAAATATAAAACATATTTAAAAGTATATAAAAATGCGTAACTATTTTCTTAAAGAGTTATATTTGTCTGTTTCCGGTAATTGATCCATAATGGTGATGGTGATGATAATGATGATGACGATGGTAGTTAATAGTTATTGGGTACTTAATTTTTAAATTGTCATTGTGGTTAAATTTTAAGCCTTCTTAATTTTGTGAAGGCAAAAACTGGAAGCCTAATAAACACATGTATATGTAAACGTAAAAAAAAAAAATAGTTATTGGGTACTTAATTTTTGCCAACAGTGCTAAGTGCTTTTCATATATTCTGTCTTATGCAATTCTTAAAACAACCCAATGAGGGACTTTTATTTTCATCTCTAATTTAGAGAAAGGGAAATTGAGATTTGGAGAGGTTAGAGAACTCACCCAGCGGAACATAGCTAAACAGGTACATGAACTCCTGTCTCTCTCTCAGGCCTTACTTGGAGTGACCAAGTGAAATTCTCTCTGGATGTAGGTTCAGTATTTTATTCTTTTTTTTTTTTTTTTTTTTTTTTTTTTAGTGAAAGTGTCTCACTTTATCGCCCGCGGTAGAGTGCCGTGGCGTCACACAGCTCACAGCAACCTCCAACTCCTGGGCTTAGGTGATTCTCTTGCCTCAGCCTCCCGAGTAGCTGGGACTACAGGTGCCCACCACAACGCCCAGCTAGTTTTCTGGGGTTTTTTTGCAGTTTGGCCGAGGCCGGGTTTGAACCCACCATCTTCGGTATATGGGGCCGGCGCCCTACTCGAGCCACAGGCGCCACCCTAGGTTGAGTATTTTCATGCAGGCCAATCTCCATATTCTACTACTCTGATGGTGCCTTGAGGATAATTCGTTGCTATATCAACTTTTCCTGGGGTGCTCGAAACCTGTCCCGAAGAGTCTCAGTCCTTCCGTATGTGGGATGTTTCCTGCATTCTCAGCATGGGCAGGCTTGCCTTAGCCAAGACTAGGAAGTTCACTCCTCACAGGAACCCTTCTGAGCCACAGAGCACCTTGAGGACCTATCTACTCTAGGGAGATTCATTCGCCTATGTGTTCACACCTTGCTTTGCCTTCCTGGTTTGGATTCCAGCCCAGTGCCGGGTAAAGACTATTGACACTGCATCTCTAATCATTCAGGACTGCGTGGGCTGCAGTCTGGTCTGGTTCTCCAAGTAAGAAATCATTTCTGCCCCAGTTCTCCCACTGCCCTTTGTCTGCATGGTCTATTAAAGCATCATCCTGGTCTGTTGGACTGAGAGTAACTTAAGCACTCTCTCTCTCTCAGGCCTTCACTGAGCAATCTCACCTGGAGGCAGACTTCTGGTCTTTACTGAGAGTGACAGGTGGTAGAGGGTGGGTGACCAGATGCTATTCTCTGCCTAAATAAGAGGCTACGTCAAATGGCAGATGAAGGTACAGCTAGGTTAGATAT
This sequence comes from Perodicticus potto, assembly GCA_963574655.1. Classification (NCBI taxonomy): domain Eukaryota; kingdom Metazoa; phylum Chordata; class Mammalia; order Primates; family Lorisidae; genus Perodicticus; species Perodicticus potto. The sequence continues at coordinate 16,212 of CAUYRH010164147.1, read as the reverse complement.
AAAACTAACAAGCTGATGGCTTCAGTTTCATGACATGGCAATTCCTCTCATTTAATAGCAACAAGAACCTCACAAATGAGGAGACCGTAAGTCAGCAAGTGACATCCAACACATTCATGAAATAGTTTTCCCAAAAACCTCTTGTCAATCAAATTCGTCCAAGATCTGACAAGGAGGCAGAAAGTAAAACTGATTTTCAAAGTAATAGCTGCTTTATAAGGGAAGGATGGTGGGTTGAGCCTGCCCTTTATGTTTCTGAACTTCATAGATCAATTCAAAAATATTATCTAAGAAAACGAAAGCTTCAGTGAGGGTGAGAGTATCAGAGGGGTACTAATCTCTACCATAAATTCTAGCTTGAGCTGCGTTTTATTCTACGTCTGCCTTGCCACTGAGTAGCTGGGTAACCTTAGAAGGAAAATCACAAAACTTTTGATTGGTAAGTGATAATCAACTTCATCTTGTCCCATCCTCTCATGATGTTTGAATATATTTAATACCACCATTCTTTACTGATGTCCTGAGTATGAAAAGGAACTCCCTAATCCCTTCAATTCTTATTTATTTATTTATTTATTTATTTATTTTTGAGACAGAGCCTCAAGCTGTCACCCTGGATAGAGTGCAGTGGCATCACAGCTCACAGCAACCTCCTCCTGGGCTCAAGCGAGTCTCCTGCCTTCACCTCCCAAGTAGCTGGGACTACGGTCACCCGCCACAACGCCTGGCCATTTTTTGGTTGCAGTCGTCATTATTGTTTGGCGGGCCTGGGCTGGATTCGAACCCGCCCGCTCGGGTGTACGTGGCAGGCGGCTTAGTGGCTTGAGCCACAGGCACCGACCCATCCCTTCAATTCTTAATGAGCTCTCGATTTTATCTACTTTGTTACTTAGAAAGTCAGTATTATATTGTATTTTATATATGTCAGATACTGATCTAAGCAAAACACAGATATTAAGGATTTGGTCCTCATAATAATTCTATGATATAAGTACTATTATCAGCCCCACGTCACAGGTGATAAAACTGAGTGTCAGAGGCTAAAATACTTGCCTAAGGTCACACAGCTAGTCAATGTCAGAGTCAGGATTCTGACCCTGGCAATGTCACTTCTGACTCTATGTACTTAACCACTGCACTATGAAAAACTCTTTAATTGGCCCAAACTTGTCTATCTCCTTGGAATCTGCACCCCATTGATTCTAGTGCTTACTCTTCCTGGAGTCCCATATGCTACATTAAAACCCCGAAAGGCTTTTTCCATGCTTGACTGCAAGGCAGAGTAGTGTGCTGAAGCCATTTTTGCTATAACAACAGTGGTGCTAATACCCCAGCCTAGAGGAGCAGAAAATGGCAGGACACTTCTCATCAAAGTACCAGACCCATAGAAGGAAAGGAACTCCTCCAAAGTCATAGAGTGAGTTGATCATAGAATTTGGACTTGAATTTGCGTGTTGGGACTTCACATTTAATGCCTTTCATGGTATAGCCCCTGACGCCACCCTGGTCCTTGATTCCTACCCTCAACACATAACACATTATTATTGTCCATAATAATTATAGCTACCATTCCATGAGTGCTTACCTATTCTGTGCCTCATGCTTTGCATGCATTATTTCACTTAATCCTCAGAACCAGGTTTACCCTGTGAGATAGAGGATACTATTATCTTCACTTTACAGAGATGGAAGTTGAGGCATAAGGAGGTCAAATAAGTTGCCAACAGCCAAACCGCCAATAAAATTGTAGAACTTGCATTTGACCTCAGAACTTTCTGTCACTAGAGCCTGGGTTTATAATCAGTACATTGCAAGCCTCTCCAAAATATTCACAAGAAACCTGGGGCACCTTGTGAGCCCTTAGTTGAAAACAAGATTATTAGTGTTAAAAATCTATGAATACCTATAGATTCCTTGTCCCTGATGTAAATAGAATTTTTTAATAGTGAAAAAGAAGAGTTTGAGAGACAGAGTAGAAGCAGATAGTTTGCTTCCTAGCTGAGGTGATAAGACATGAGGTTATGATTGATAATACACAGTGGGGAAAGATTCCTGCTTGCTTTAATTTTGCAACTAACTTTTTCTTAGGTACTGTTCTAGGATACAGCAGTGCTTCACTGCTACTTGAAGGGCTTAATTTAGTTTCTTGCCATGGTTATGCTGAGTCCCAATAATTAAGGGAAGACACTGTTTACTCTACCTCTGCCCAGAACTGCAACATTTGCTTTGGCTTGAGTGGTAAAAATCACAATACCAAGAAAAGACCATTTTTTGAATGAGCAAGGGATGTGGGAAGTTTTTTAAAAAAAATCCATGTAAACCCAAACCCCAAATGGAAATCTTCTCAATTTCGAAACACTTGGAGGGAGTCAGTAACCTTAAAACAATAAACACTACACTATAAAGGAGGGTTGAAAGCCTTCATATATAAAGAGTTTATGCATTTGTTAAGAAAAATACTAAAACTCTCATGATTATAAGGGCAAAAGATACAGGTAGTTTTTAAAGGAGGAACTTCAAAAAGCGAATACATATATAAAAACTATTCAACTTCACTTAGTAATAAAATACATTATAATGAAGCAACGGTCAGATGCACATTCTCCACGTCAAGTGAGAATTGAAGAAAAATAGAGGACTAAATGATGGCAAGAGAGTATCAGGCAGGCACTCTCGTGCATGGCTAGTATAAATTGGACAAGCTTTTGGCAAAAAAAATTGGTGATAAAGCATAAAAAGCCTACAACACATTTAGACCCCTCGACATACAATAGTTTGCTTTGGGTTCGAAAGCAGCTATGGTGTATACCACAGGACTACCTACCTACTTCCTAAACTCTCAGCACACCACCTTGGACAGTCAAGCTTAGCTTCAAGTGATTCTTAGTGTCTCAACTGGACTATAGTCTATGTTCAGCAATCTCCATGTACTGAGTACACATTCAGAGAGTGGTTGCCCGCAGATTGAGGTACTGATGGATTTGGCAAGCCACTAGGAGCCAACCTTTCCTTTATATAGATAACAAACATGGGCTTTGGCATTGGGCTCTTCCGTTGCCTAGTCATTTGGCTTTGTGGAACTTATTTACCTATTTCAGGCTCCTGACTTGTAAATTGGGACCATTGCTATCCATCTCCCAAGATGATCCTAGACTGTGGATTAAGGCTTTACCAATTCCAAGCTGTGTGATATTGAGAAAGCTATTTAAACTTCCTCTCTGAATGTCAATTTTCTCATCTCTTTAATACTTCTCTCAAGGGGTGAAGAGACGATGGGATGATACAGTGCAGGTATAGAAAGAACTTAACATGATGCCAACATAGAGTAAGAATAATAAATGAGAGGAACTTGAACATAATGGCTTGTAGGTTACAGACCATTGAAAATTGTACTTTTATGATAGACATTGGAGACTGGAAAGGGTGAGAAAGGGCTGGGGGATAAGAAATACATAATGGACCCACCTAGGGTGCATCTTAGAAGGGTGCAGGTAAAGTTTACTAAATATAGAGTATAAGGGATTGAACACAGTAACTAAGAAAATGCCATGAAGGCTAAGTTAACCAGTTCGGTGAAAATATTTCAGACTGTATGTGGAACCAGCACATTGTACCCCATGACTGCATTATTGTACACAGCTATGATTTAATAATAAAAATGAGAAATACATAATGGGTAAACTATACACTTTTTGTGTAATGGCCACACTAAAAGTCCAGACTTCACCACTACGCAATATATCCAGGTAACAAACTTCACCTGTACCCTCTAAATCTATAAAAATTAAAGAAAATCTACTTTAAAGCACTTTCTTTCCACCTCTTTCTCTCTCTAGGAAAGCCTAGAAATAACCAGCTAATAATGCCTCACAGCCCTGACCACAGGCTCTGCCTGCTGGCACCACTTCCACCCTGCTCTTATGCCAGGCATCATTCAGTCCCCAGCATGGCATCAGCTACTCACAATAAAGAACAACAGGTGGTTTGGAAAAACCCAGCCAACTGCTTCCAAATCCCTCTGGGCATTACAGTGGCTGTTTAATGCCGAACAAACTGAGGCTTAGAGATTTGGGTGAGTCCCTGCCGAGTGCGAAAGTTGCAACAAGAGGCAGAATCCTTGACTCTTATTGACCACAACTACCTACATTAGCTTAACACTGTGTGTATTTCAGGATGCTTTCCAGACATCTTTGTTTGGCCTTCCAAGAAGGCTGTGAGGTTGGCAGGGCAGATCGTTGAAAAGAAGAGGAAGTGAGGCTCAGAGAAGGGAAGACGCCTCATGCCATAGAGTTAGTTAGCAGCAGAGATGAAATCAGAACCTAGATCTCTGCTCGGTTAGCTTACAGTTTTTCCACTCCACTGCAAGTTGTGCCACAGCTGTCCAGGTCAATTTCAAGGGGGTGGAGCACCTCAGACAGGATGCAGAGGTTGTCATGGGGAAAAGACTCAATGACTGGTGACAGCAAGCCCACCTTTTGGCCCCATTGTAATCTGCTTGTCCTGACCTGGGAACCTACTGAAGGACTAAAACAGTAGCAACCATGGTTGTTTAAAAAATCAGCCCAGGAAGCTTATGTAAAAGCTGGACTTGGTTAAAAAGGGTGGAGTAGAGAAGCAATGACAACGCGGTCATTGAAGCATTCGGCCAGTCTCTCGCTTATGGATGGTGACCTGCAGTTGCTCGCAGGATCATTTTTTTTAATCTCCTCTGGGCTTTTTTCCTTTTCAGTCTCTATCTCTCCCCCACCCTCTATCTCCCTGCTTTAGCCCTCCCGGTAGGTCACTGTGACAAGCTCCCAGGAAATAAGCTATCCTTCAATTTCACTCTTTAGTTGCCACCCCCTTGGGAAAAAATAATACAAAAATAACATATAGAGGTGGAAATTTACAGTAGAATTGTGTGCGGGCACTAGTGTGTTTGTGTGTATTGTAGGGAGAGGGAAGATATGAGAGAGAGAGAGAGAGAGAGAGAGAGAGAGAACCTAGATTTGCTATCTGCTAGGGTGATAACACTGGAATTACCTAAGGGATGAAACTGTGGCATTCTTTTTATTTTTTTATTTTTTTATTATTTATGTATTTATTTATTTTGTGGCATTCTTTTTAAAAAGTATATATAGGAGATAATGACCCCTCATGTGATTGAAAAAATAATAATAAAAAAATTAATAAGTCAAGTGTATTGAGCTCTTATCTGCTAGTTACCCTGCAAATGTTTTGTAAACATTATTTTATTTATTTTTCATAACTGTGAGGTATGTATTGTCATCATTTCCGTTTTTACAGATGGGCAAACGGATACTTAGAGTGATTAAGTCGCTACATCCAGGTCATATAGCTAATGTCAGATCTTAGATTGAACCTACGCATCCAGCTCCAGAGCCTATGGCTGAAACGTTAAATTCTACTCCCTTGAATGGATACAGGGAGATAGACGAAAAGAAAAAGGACAATATTTACTAAAAGTTCTTGAGTACCTTTATCCTTTTAATTTATTTCTTCCTTCTAGTGGGTTTTAGACCCCATTCTATGGTAAGGAAACTTTAGGAAAAAGAAAGGCTAGAAAATTGCTCAAGGTGTCACAACTACCTAATGGTAGAGCCAAATTTAGAAGATTAGAAGACAAGATTCCTGACTTCCATTTCAGTGCTCTTTCCAATATACTATTTATGTCCCATAGCTTCTAACATGATTCCCAATGATCCCTTCTCTGGTATTCACAACCCTGGAGCATGGGCTGGACCCAGTGACTCCCTTCCAAGGGAACAAATTGTAGCAACAGTAATAGAATGCGACTTCAGTCAGTAGGTTACGAAAGACTGTTAACACGCATCTTGTCTCTTTCCATTTCCTTTTTGGCTTGAACATGTTGAGGAAGTAAACTGACACACTGGAGAGATCATATGAGGAACTGGCCAGTGAAAAACTGAGGCCCTCAGTCCAACAACCATAAGAAATTGAATCCTCCCAGCAACCACATGAGTGAGCTTAAAAGCAGACCCTTCCCCGGTTGAGGGTTGGGAGAAGCCTATAGCAGAGGATCAGCTAAGCCATGTCTGGATTCCTAATGTACAGAAACTATGTAAGAACAAGTGTGTGTTATTTGCAGCCACTAAGTTTGGGGGTGATTGGTTTTTTAGTAATAGAAAATTAATGCAATGGGTTTCCAACCAGCGACTTCACTGATTTTCTACTTATTCACAGCAAAATAAATCCACAGCACTGCCTTTGAGAGGGGTGAAAGAAAATATCTAGGTGAGCCTTTTAACTCCAGGGGAGAGCTTATCTGAAAGTCACTTCTTGGCTTACTATTTTTTTTTTTTTTTTTTTGTAGAGACGGAGTCTCACTTTATCCCCCTCGGTAGAGTGCCGTGGTGTCACACAGCTCACAGCAACCTCCAACTCCTGGGCTTAGGTGATTCTCTTGCCTCAGCCTCTCCAGTAGCTGGGACTACAGGCGCCCGCCACAACGTCCAGCTAGTTTCTCTTTTTAATTTGTATATACAACAGCACGCGGAACTGTCCGGTGACGTCACGTGGCTATGATCAACTGAAAGAGTCTTCTGAGGAACCATGTAGCAAGTGCTCCAGTGGCGTAATCGGGTAACACACGGTAACTATGTTCAATTGCATTAGTGATGCCGAGGATGTGAGTTCGACACTCCCCCGGAGCACTATTGTTTCTTTCTTTTTTTTTTTGAGACAGAGTCTCACTGAATGTCATCCTTGGTAGAGTCCCGTGGCGTCACACAGCTCACAGCAACCTCCAATTCCTGGGCTTAGGCGAGTCTTTTGCTCAGCCTCCCGAGTAGCTGGGACCACAGGCGCCCGCCACAACGCCCGGCTAGTTTTTTTTTTAATTTGCATATGCAACAGCACGCAGAACTGTCCGGTGACTTCATGTGGCTATGACCAACTGAAAGAGTCTTCTGAGGAAGGGCGTATCCAGTGCACCAGTGGCAAAATCGGCTAGCACACGGTAACTATGTCCTGCTGCAGAGTGATACCGAGGTCTAATCTCACCTGGATCATTACCTTTTTTTTTTTTTTTTTGAGACAGAGTCTCACTGGATATCACCCTTGGTAGAGCGCAGTGGCTCACACAGCTCACAGCAACCTCCAACTCCTGGGCTTAGGCGGTTCTCTTGCCTCAGCCTCCCGAGTAGCTGGGACTACAGGCGCCTGCCACCACCCCTCGCTATTTTTCTGTTTTGCAGTTCGGCCGAGGCCAGGTTTGAACCTGCCATCTTCGGTATATGTGGCCGGCGCCCTACTTGATGAGCCACAGGCACCACCCACTTCTTGGCTTTGATGGTTTTTCTGCCCTACAAATCTGACGGCCATGGCCTAAGGTGGTACAGGTAATTCTAGGGCTTCCCACCCTCCATGGTGTCACTGAGTCCAGCATTTCACAGTGCTCAGCTTTTGTCCAAATCAAGTGGAGTTCCCATGGGGCCCAAGCCACCACACCAGGCCATCTCCATCCTAGCAAACCAAACTGCTTCCCAGCCACTGCCCCAAGCACAGTGCTATTGTGGAATTTCTAACTGTGTGTGGGCTGGGGTAAGTGAGGGGTTTTGACAGACTCCTTAAAAGCAATTAGCCAAGTGGGAATCACTTACACTAAATTTTCAAATGGCTAATTTGGTGTTGGGGAATCTTCTTGGAAAAGCGTCGGCAGACCCCAGTGTCTCCTGTAACTATTTATCTGGATAGCTTAGCCAAGGGAGTTGCCTTTCCCCACACTGAGAAGTCTTATCAAGGAGGTCCACCTGAGTTTCCCCTTTGCCAGTCTGGTATCTCTACAAAAATTAGAAACAAGTCAGGGTGAGTTATGTTTCACCAAGTCAGGAGCAACAGCAACGTGAGTGCAGCCAACGGGGAACTTTGCAGATCTGTGAAGTGCCTGTGAAGCAAGGATTCCCTAACCCACCCCTTAGATCTGTGTGTCGTGAATGCCTGTGTGTGTGTGCATAGGCGTGCATGCATGTGTATCTGTAGAGAAAAATGAAAAAAGAGGAAGAAAAGGGGCATGTCACGTCTGAGAATGTTTGCTTAACCCAGATATGCATGCTTGGACAAGCAGCACTGCTCACAGAAGCAGGTGATAGATTTGAAGACTTGGATCATCACAGCTGTTGGTAGCATGGATGTATCAGAGGCTGTGGCTATAAAGAGTGTGAATGTGTGGGCGGCGCCCGTAGCTCAGTGGGCAGGGCGCTGGCCACATACACCCAGGCTGGTTGGTTGGAGCCTGGCCTGGACTTGCTAAACAACAGTGACAACTGCAACCAAAAAATAGCTGGGCGTTGTGGCAGGCACCCTGTAGTCCCAGCTACTTGGGAGGTTGAGGCAAAAGAATCCCTTAAGCCCAAGAGTTTGAGGATGCTGTGAGCTGTGATGCCACAGCACTCTACCGAGGGCGACATAGTAAGACTCTGTCTCAAAAAACAAAAAAGTGTGAATGTGTGTGTGTGATCCCTGTGTGTACAGAGGGATGGTGTGAATATGTGAGCTCTACTGAACTGAGATGATTTAGGGCCAGCGCATCTAAATCTGGTGAAAATAAATCAAGTTCCAATGGAACGTAAGTATAGCACACTTGAAATTCTCAGCGTAAGTTATTCACTGACGTATGTGCACAAGCGTAACTTCCTGTGGGTTAGTAATGAGGGGAAAGAAGACAGTTATGTGAACGTGAGACACAGAAACTGACAATGAGCTCATGAAGAGCCCTTTAAGAAGAGGACAAGGAGGAAGACCTGGCTCATTAAGAGCCTACCTCATTATGGCCTGAGTTACCAGGGAGCTGAACCAAACTACTTCATTTCCTTGCCAACTGAGCCAATTTCCCCCCTTCTCCTTTCAGTTCAGTAATCAGGAGAAAGGGAAATAGAATGAGATTCTTCCCATCAAATAAAATTTCCAAGACGTCCATGCTTCTTTCTTCTCTAACAAGTGTCTGAGTGCCCGCCTAGTCTGTGCTCAGCATTGGATACAAACCTACGTTTTTAATTATCTTCATTTGATCTACACAAGTACATTGTTCATAGGGGAATCCAGGGAAAATGAATGGTTAAATGCAATGTGATGAGCTCCCCAAATCTCAATTTCTGACTGTGCCCACAAATAACAGGAACAGTGGCTACAAGAAAAGTAATAAATGGATTATCTTATACCCAGAGGTCTAGGGCCCTAAAGAATCAGGCTTGGCTGAAAACCAGTTTTCACATAATGTTCACATAATGTTCCTTTTTTGCTTGTAGTTACATAAATGCAACCCACATTTGATGGTCTTCAAGGGCATTGATAGAAATGTTTACAAGCTTGGGAAAGTTTCTGAATAAAAGCTGTCAATATGGTGGCCGCAATAAATAAAAAATGCGTTACTCCTTACTTTCTAGAAACAGCGATTATTAAAAATGCAGGATAGTGCCTCTTACCTGTTTTTGTGCTATAGACCGTTACTGAAGTCTGATGAAACCTATGGATCCCTCTCAGAACACTGGCCTTAAATGTATAAAGTTAAACATAGAATATTACCAAGGAAACCAACAACACTGAAATAAGTATAGTATAAAAAATTTCTGATGTGGTCACATACCTGATTCTTTCTTTTTCTTTTTCTTTGTAAGAGACAGAGTCTCACTTTGTCGCCCTCAGTAGAGAGCCCTGGCATCACAGCTCACAGAAACCTCCAACTCCTGGGCTTAGGCGATTCTCTTGCCTCAGCCTCCCAAGTAGCTGGCTCTACAGGTGCCCGCCACAATGCCCAGCTATTACATACCTGATTCTTTTATCAACATATTAAACAAATACCAGCATCAGGTCTCATAACTCCTGTAACTTTGAAGTAGTGATCCACACAAATGATATCTCAAGAAACTGGCAACGGCTGTAACATGATAAGAAAATATCTGCGATTTTTTTTGGTGATGAAATTACGACTACTGCTAATACTACTTTCATTTATTGCTTACATTCATAATTGAAGAAAAAGCTAAATGTCAGTTAGAGATTAGCAATAAGACAAATGTATTTTTTCCCATCCACTGTCATAGACCCACTGAATTCTATCCACAGATTCATCAAACTTGGCTAATTTTTCTATTTTTGGTAGAGACATGGTCTCACTCTTGCCCAGGCTGGTCTTGAACTCCTGGCCTTAAGTTGTCCTCCTGCCTCAGCCTCCCAGAGTGTTATCATTACAGGCATGAGCTATACCACACCTAGCCATTTATTTCTTAATGAATCAGCATTGGCAGCTTATGTGTTTCTAGAAATTTGTCTATTTCATCTAGGTCGTCAAATTTGTTGGCATATAGTTGTTTATTGGAATCTCTTATAATCAATCCTTTTAATTTCTGTAAAATTTTTGTAATGTTGCTTCTTTCATTTTTTTAATTTTAGTTATGTGAGCCTTCTTTTTCTTAGTCAATGTAGGTAAAGGTTTGCCAATTTTGTTGATCTTTCCAAAAAATCAACTTTTGGTTGTGTTGATTTTCTCTATTGTTTTCTATTTTCTACTTTATTGATGATCTCTTCTTTAAGTTTCATTATGTCCTTTCTTCTGCTAGCTTTCAGTTGAGTTAGTTCCTCTTTTTGTGGTTCCTTAGGTTGTAAAGTTAGGTTGTTGATGTAAGAAATTTCTTCTTTTTTAATGTAAGTATTTACAGCTATAAACAGCTCTGCTTTCACTGCATTCCATAAATTTTTGTATGTTGTCTTTTCATCTATGTGAAGATATTTTCTAATTTCCCTTGTGATTTCTTTTTTTTTTTGAGACAGAGCCTCAAGCTGTCACCCTGGACAGAGTGCCATGGCATTACAGCTCACAGCAACCTTCAATTCCTGGGCTCAAGCGAGTCTCCTGCCTCTGCCTCCCAAGTAGCTGGGACTACAGGCACCCGCCACAACGCCTGGCCATTTTTTGGTTGCAGCCGTCATTGTTGTTTGGCAGGCCCAGGCTGGATTCGAACCTGCCAGCTCAGATGTACGTGGCTGGCACCTTAGCCTGTTGAGCCACAGGTGCCGAGCCTCCCTTGTGATTTCTTTTATTATTTTTATAGTTTTACTTTTTTGATTTTATTATTAATTTGTTTTTAAATTTATTTTTTTTTATTATTTCAGATTAACATGAGGGTAAAAATGATTAGGTTACATTGTTTGCGTTTCTTTTTTTTCTAATTTTTTTTTTATTAAATCATAGCTGTGTACATTAATGCAATTGTGGGGTACAATGTGCTGGTTTTATATATAATTTGAAATGTTTTCATCAAACAGGTTAACATAGACTTCACGGCATTTTCTTAGTTATTGTGTTAAGACATTTATATTCTGCACCTGTAAATTTCACATGTATCCTTGTAAGATGCACCGTAGGTGTGGTCCCACCAATTACCCTCCCTCCACCCATCCTCCACCCTCCCCTACCCTCCCTATCCCCTTTCCCCATATTCTTGGGCTATAATTCGGTTATAGCTTTCATATGAAAGCTATAACTTGGTTTCATAGTAGGACTGAGTACATTGGACACTTTTTCTTCCATTCTTGAGATACTTTGCTAAGAAAAATATGTTCCAGCTCCATCCATGCTTGTTTGTGTTTCTAAGGTAAAGTTCAAGTTGTAGTTGAGCCTTTCATCCAGGGGTGTGCTGTATACTCTTACATTGTGCACATTAGGTAAGAACTTACCAACACCCTCCCTACTCCCTTTTCCTCCTATCCCCCCCAACTTGAATATACTTGTGTTTTGCTCTCATTTGGGTGTGTAGTTGTTGATCTATTGGTTTCATATCAGTATTGAGTATATTAGACACTTGTTTTTCCATTCTTGCAATACTTTGCTAAGAAGAATGTGCTTCAACTCCAGCTAGGTAAACACAAAAGATGTGAAGTCTCCAGCTTTTTTATGGCTGAATAGCATTTCATGGTATACGTTCACAGTTTATTAATCCATTCATGTGTTGATGGGCACTTGGATTGCTCCCACAATTTGGCAATTGTAAATCAAGCTGCAATAAACATTCTAGTGCAAATGTCCTTGTGATAATATGATGTTTTTTTTCTTCTGGGTAGATATCTAGTAATGAGATTGTGGAATCAAATGGAAGGTCTTTAGCTCTTTGGGGATTCTCCATACTTGTTTACATAGAGGCTGCATTAGTGTGCAATCCCACCAGCAGTGTAAAATAGTTCCCTTCTCTCCACATCCCCTGTGATTTCTTCTAGCCAAAGGCGTCACCACTATCCTTGTTGAGTTTTCACTATTTAGCATTGTGAGCCCCAAAGGTAGCAGCAATTTTAAAATAAAGGAAGAAGTCAGAAAATCCTATTTATCTCCAAGAGTTACTGGGGGAGATGCTTTAATCATCTTGTAATTATTTCCTCTTCTGTCCCTTCTTTCTTTACTTCCACAACTGCATACTCAGCAACCACTATTGACCAAGCACTGATGACACATTCATGAGATGAGTAATGCCCGGACCCCACAATTGTGATACAACACTTCCATGCAGTACTGGTTGCTTTCAGAAAGAATGAAAACAGCTAATTACTATCTTCCTGGTCAGGAAGCCAATTTCGGATCTTATGACCTCTCCCTTGACACTCAAGTATGTGTGAGTGCTCACACACACTCACACACACACACGCTTTTAAGCAGGGAAACTATCAAAGTTTCTCTTTTGACTTTTCCATATTTTCACTCAGTTATCGTAGTACCCCCTCTCTTTGTCAGGCAGCTCCTGCACACACAATGGCACCAGCTAGCATTTATAGGGCGCTTACCCTCTGCCTGGCACAATGTTCCTACCTGCTGCTATAGACTCTTTCCTTCCTGACAGGGTCTCATGCTCTATATTCACCCCTCCAACCTATTTCTGTCTTTTAGCTCAATTACAAATTGCCAAATATGTTTTTTAGCTCCCTGTTAACTGGAAAAAAATGTTGCTAAGGTATTCATGGCTGATAATGGGTTCATGTGCCTTTGGAGATTCAATGGCTTCGTCAGCCACATTTCTGACTACCTACTATGTGTCCAGCACAGAGCACAGCACAGCACGCAATGTAAGAGAAATTGCACACTATCCCTACCCTCAGAAAGCTTTGAATCTCATTGGGAAGATAGGGTTTATGCATATGAAAAAAAATACTAAGGTAGCCGGGCATTGTGGCATTGTGTAGTTCCAGCTACTCGGAGGCTGAGGCAAGAGAATCGCCTAGGAGTTGGAGGTTGCTGTGAGCTGTGTGACTCCACGGCACTCTACCAAGGGCAATAAAGTGAGTCTCTGTCTCTACAAAAAAAAAAAAAAATACTAAGGATCAAAAATAGACAAATATGATTACATCAGACTTAAAAATGCAGCAAAAGGAACAATCAAGAGTGCAAGTGCAACCCATTGAATGGGGAAAAATACATGTAAACCATATATCTAATAAGGGGTTAACATCCAGAGTATATAAAGAACTCCTTGGGTGGCGCCTGTGGCTCAAAGGAGTGGGGCGCTGGCCCCACATGCAAGAGGTGGTGGGTTCAAACCCAGCCCTGGCCAAAAACTGCAAAAAAAAAACCTTGTAAAACTCAGCAACAACAACAACAAAAATCCTGATTAAAAAATAGGCAAAGGATTTAAACAGACATTTGTCCAAAGAAAATATGCAAATGGCTAAAAAGCAAATGAAAAGACACTCTATCAATCATTAGGGAAATGCAAAACAAAACTACAGTGAGATACCATTCGCACCATTAGGATGGCCATCATCGAAAAGAGAACAAAGTAACAAGTGTTTGCAAAGATGGGAGGATTGGAACTCTCATGCATTGCTAGTAGGAATGGAAAATCATACAGCCACTAAGGAAAAGAGTATGGAGGTTCCTCAAAAAACTAAGAAAGAAAAAGAGTACTATCACGTAACACAGCACCCTACATCTGGATATCTATCCAAAAGTATTAAGAAGAGGATCTTGAAAAGGTATTTATACACCCATGATCACAGCAGCATATTTATGATAGCCAAATGGTGGAAGCAACTCAATTGTACATCAACGGATGAATGGATAAAGAAAATGTGTCATATACATATAATGGATTATTATTCATCCATAAAAAAAATAAGGAAATTCTGTCACACACTACAACACAGATAAACCTGGAGGATATTATGCTAAATGAAACAAGCCAGTCACAAAAAGACAAATACTACACGATTCCAATTGTATGAGGGATCTAACGCAAACTCTTAGAAAGCAGAATAGTAGATGCCAGAGAGTGGTCGGAGGGGGAAAGAGGAGTTATTGTTCAATAGGTAGAGAGTTTCAGTTGTGCAAGCTGAAAAGTTCCAGAGATCTGTTGCACAACACCGTTCATATAGTTAACACTACTGAACCATACATTTACAAAATGGTAAAGATGCTACATTTATGTCATGTGCTTTTTGCCACAATAAAAAAACTGCTAAGGATACTAAAAGAGTATACATGAAAATAGAGACTCTTCATCTTGAGGATGGTCCCAATTTCAAATGGAATAGCAATGGCTCGTGATTACTGAGTGCAGGCTCTGTGGGAACTGAGCCCTGCTGATAAGAACTTTGGGGGAACCACATCTCAAGGCACTTCCTTCCCACCTGATAATGGAGCAACCCGTTTCACCTCCAATTGGTTGTGTACTAATCTCTTTATATTACTCGGTACACAATTCCCTACCTCTGGATCACCCAACAACTCTACCCTCAGTGGGCACCCCTCTGCCTCTCCCTTAGCTTAGACCTTCACATCACCTCATAGCTGGGCTATTCTAACAACAACTATTTTTTTTCTTTTTGAGACAGAGTCTCAAGCTGTCATGCTGGGTAGAGTGCCCTGGCATCATACATAGCTCACAGCAACCTCAGAGTCCTGGGCTTAAGCGATTCTCTTGCCTCAGCTTCCCAAGTAGCTGGGACTACAGGTGCTCACCACAATGCCCAGCTATTTTGTTTGTTGCAATTGTCATTGTTGTTTTAGCTGGCCTGGGCTGTGTTTGAACCCGCCAGTTTTGGTGTGTGTGGCCGGTGCCCTACCCACTGAGCTACAGGCGCCACCCACAACAACTAATATTGATCAACTAATTACTAATGCCAAATACTGAGCCAGGAGTTTGATATAACTTAACCTTTTGAGATGATTACCATTACTGTCTCCATTGTACAGATGAGGGACTTGAGGCATGGTAACTTCTTCAGAGTCTCACAGCTAGCAAGTAGCAAAGGCAGATTACAAACCAGGGAATCAGGCCCCACATTTAACGATCACACCATAAGGATTAACTAGCTAGAAGAATGACATAAAAACAGAGTGGATAGGAATGTGTTTGTTGAATTGCTCTATCTCTTTTTTTTTGTTCAGGAAGCAAGTCTCTGTGAAACAAGGGAGCCAAGGAAGATTTCCTGGAAGTAAGTAGGACTATAGCTTGTCTTGGAAAGGTGAATATAATTTATACAGGGCATTCGAGGATTGAAGGCACAGCATGTATGAAGGGAAAGAGTAAGGAATGGGGAAAAAAGAGTAAGGAATGCCCCAGTTGTGTTGAGGGGAGACAGAGTAGACCAAACTGATGAAGGAAAGGGCTCCTTTGACAGAGAACTGCAAGTGCAACGGGAAAGGCAGATTAAGGCCAGGGTAGTGTATTCTTGAACTCTAAGCCAAGGTGTTTGAATCACATGAGTAGGTCAAAGGCCTTTACAGTGTGTTCCCTGAGGTCTAAGAATTCTTCCCGGAACAAGGGGATGAGAAAGCACGGAGGCTCTGGGTCCTAACTTCTAACTTTAACTATAGTGTGTCTACAGTTCTTTTAAAGCATGTCTACTTTTATCCGCTTTACATTGGGGATCTAACTATGGGAGCCTAGTATTTTATTTGAAAAAAGGGTCCCTCCATCTGTACCAGAATGTTTATTGCAGCCCAATTCATAATTGCTAAGTCGTGGAAGAAGCCCAAGTGCCCATCAACCCACGAATGGATTAATAAATTGTGGTATATATATATCACGGACTACTATGCAGACTTAAAGAAAAATGGAGACTTTACATCTTTCATGTTTACATGGATGGAGCTGGAACATATTCTTCTTAGCAAAGTATCTCAAGAATGGAAGAAAAAGTATCCAATGTACTCAGCCCTACTATGAAGCTAATTTAAAGGTTTCATATGAAGGCTATAACCCAACTATA